>KI547140.1:361852-387724 GCA_000497715.1 Spathaspora arborariae UFMG-19.1A
CGAAGTTCTGTCTACTGATGCCGATAAAACCACTGATGCTGGTGAAACCACTGATGCTGGTGAAACCACTGATGCCGATGAAACCACTGATGCCGGTGAAACCACTGATGCTGGTGAAACCACTGATGCTGGTGAAACCACTGATGCTGTTGAAACTACTGATGCCGGTGAAACCACTGATGCTGGTGAAACTACTGATGCCGGTGAAACCACTGATGCCGGTGAAACCACTGATGCTGGTGAAACTACTGAGGAATCTTCCACTGTTGTTGACACCACAACTAGTGATAACGATTCTAGCACCACTGATGTGGATGTTCCTACAACTCCTATCCCCGAATCATCGACAAACTCTGATGAATCTTTAACTGGTCATGAGACTCAGTCCACAAATGAAGATTCAACTACTGGGGTAAGTACAACCAATGAAGATCAATCTTCACAAACAACTTTAACCACCATTCAATCCAGCCCCGTTGTTTCAACTGCTACCACCACGTTAACTATCTTTGTTACCACTGATATTGGTGGTAATACAATTACTACTGAATTTGAAACTATCTCTACATACACTACTCATGTTGTTACTACTTTCACTACAATTTCAGGTAATGTTCCTGGAGATGATCATAACACTGATAACAAACATTCAGATAACAATGGAGGAAATGGAGATAGTAAAGATGGCGATGATTCTACACCAACCCAACCTTCAGATGATAATAATTCTGATAACAACGATGATACTTTAGTTACATCTAGTACCTCAAATGAATCACAAGTTCCTTCTACTCAAACTATTGAGTATGAAGATGGTGCTGCACAATGGAGTGTTCCAATTGTCTTGCTTTTGATTAACTGGTTATTGTAATATTCTTAATTCTTTCTATATATATAAATATGGTTTGTTTATTAATCTAACCTTTTTTTTTAATGGTTTCGTCTAGAATGTTTTCGTATGAATATAATACTAATAAATTTAAGTTGCAAAATAGATCTACTTTCCTGCACAATGGCCAGAGAGTTACGCGCGCCGCAATGTTCTTGGTTGGTTGTCAACCCCCCGCTGGCCTTTTTTTTTCAAGGAGTTTTCCCTTTCCCAATACTCCCTATTTATTGGAATTTAACCTCAATGATAATGCACTTTATTGGATCATTTGTTGTACTTATTTCATTTATTTTCTGGTTCCTTAGTTCTGAAACTGTAGCAGCACCACCAGAAAACCCACCAATTACTAACAAAGTTTTCTTTGACATTGAGGAAGATGGTCAAGCAATAGGTAGAATTACTATTGGATTATTTGGAACTATTGTTCCTAAAACCGTAGAAAATTTCCGTCAATTGGCTATTCTGAAAGACCCCAAATTTGGATATACTGGATCTATTTTCCATCGTGTTATTCCCAATTTTATGATTCAAGGTGGTGATTATGAAACTGGTCAAGGATATGGTGGTAAATCTATTTATGGAGGTAAATTTGATGATGAAAATTTTGAATTAAAACATGACAGAAAGTATAGACTTTCTATGGCTAATTCTGGTAAAAATACAAATGGTTCTCAATTTTTCATTACTACTGCTTTAACTAAATGGTTAGATAATGCTCATGTTGTATTTGGTGAAGTTCTTGATGGATTCGATGTTGTTGATTATATTGAAAATGTCAAAACTAGTCGTGGTGATCGTCCAGTTAAGGAAATTAAAATTGCTAAATCTGGTGAATTACCAGTTGAAAATACTGGGGTTACAAGTGCTGTTGAATCAGAAAAGACAGTTACTGAAACTCCTACAGAAATTATTGAGGATGAAGTTGTCAAAGATGAACTTTAAATATTAACCTAAATCTTATATGTAGAAGATATATATTTACTCAAGCAAAATTTGTTTTTAGTCCTAACATTTCTATAGTACTGCCCTTGCCATATAATGGAATATCATCTAGATAAATCAGGTTATTATCATCATTTTCAATTGAAAAGCTTGGATTACCGTTAATGCCAGCAATTTTCTCAGCATTAGATTGACTAACATTATTTAATAAAGTATCAAATACTCCACTTGTGATTTCTGTTTGAGAATTTGAAGTAACTAATGCATTTGACGAAGTAGTTACACTTGAAGGTACTGCTGTTCTTGGACCAGCTAACGCTAAACCAGGGGTATTCATAGTAATTGGAGTCATTGTATTCATAACATTTGTATTTGAAACTGTCATTGGTAAAGATTTCAGTTGAGCATTAGGTAATTGTGAAGAAGAACCTGTTGAAGATATTCCATGTATTGAATTATTATATGAATGTCCTCCATCCAGAATATGATAACTTGTCATATTATTTAAAATATCTATAGAATTTTTTAATGATAATACACTAGATAATATTCTTGACAGTAGAACATCATATATTCGAGGTGCTTGATATACATTAGCACCGATAATATAATAATCTTCAAGTGTAACTGTTGAATTTGGATCTAAACGACGTTGTTTTCTAACTATCCAAAAATCAGGTTCTCTAGTAAAGGCAATTATAAATTCTATACCTGTCATTTCTGTAAGTCTTGATTGAAAATATTGATGAAATGTCATATTCATAGGAATTTGAATTTGTTGATATTGAAATTGCATCATAAGTACTTGATTATTTGAAGTTCTATCATAAAAGGGGGAGAGGGCGAAATATTCAAGAACATTGTTACTATGAAGTCCCCTCTCTTGAATGAATTCAGGAGATTTCCATTGGATTTCATCTAAAGCTTCCATGGTGTGTTTACAACAAAGAGTTTAACTTGACCAAACACAACAAAATTCAAAAAACAAACAAAAAAAAAGATCCATATTTATTTCTACATGAACAATCTAATGCTAGTACTACTTACACCTAATCAATTATTAAGATCAATAAACTTGGTTAGCTCTTGACTTAACCAATCAGCTTCCTCTCGCATAACTTCTGCCAGTCTAAGTTTTCTTTCTTCATCTTTTTTAACTAACTGATTCTCATGGGCCAGTTTTAAAAACAATGCTTTCCTTTTAAAAAACTCATCATATCGTTTTTGTAAATCTTCTTGTTCTACCATTGTATAAACCAGATCTCCATATCCATCATTGCCAAATCTTGGTATAATATGAGTATGTAAATGAGGTACACTTTGTCCTGATTCTGGTCCATCTTGAATAGCAATATTTAATGCATCTGCTTTATATACATGTTGAATAAATTTATGAATTAATTGAAGAGTATTCATATAATCTATAGATTCATCAGGTGTTAAATCAGCAAATCTTAATACACTAGTTCTAAGTGGTACCACTAATACATGTCCAGGTACTAATGGTTTCACATTAACTAATGCAAAAGTATATTGAGATTGATAAAATACTTGAGATGTAACCAAGTATTGATAAAAGTGAATTTCTTTAAGTGAACGTAGTGTCATTGTGATTTTGTAATGTCAAGTTGTTTTATTTGTATAAGGATGTTAAAAACTGTATCCTACCAATCGATGTGGTGTTTCTTTTTCTATTTTTCCCAATTAGGAAGTAGAAAACGAAAGTTATTCCCGTTGGTAACCCATTCAACAATGAAACGTAGCCAATACAATGGATCACGGTGGCATGTGGCTTCAGTGTTGTTGGTGTATGTGATATTTATCAATTCAATATGTATCACAGTCAATTGATAACCACAGTTGTACCAAACGTGTCATTATAAGCACAACGGTTGAGAGTTAAGAGTTGCTACATTCTTTTTTTTTTTCTTTTCTGGGTTTACAAAAAAAAATACTCTTTCTATTAATTCTAAAACTACATACTACTTATTGGTTAACCTTGTTGAAATATTCCTTGGAAGAATCAACTTCTGGTTTAATAGTTTCAGCTCCTGGTTGCCAGTTAGCAGGACAAACTTCACCATATTTTTCAGTGAATTGGAAAGCTTCTAATAATCTTAAAGATTCATCAACAGATCTACCAACTGGTAAATCATTAACAGTAATTTGTCTTAAAGTACCTTTTGGATCAATCAAGAAAATACCTCTTAAAGCAATACCTTCTTCTTCAATTAAAACACCATAATCTCTAGATAAAGAATGGTTAGTGTCAGCAAGTAATGGAATATTTACTGGACCTAAACCACCATCTTTTCTAGCAACATTAGTCCAAGCTAATAAAGAATATTCAGAATCAGTAGAAGCAAATAAAACTTCACAATCTTTTTCTTGGAATTGTTTAACAGCTTCAGAATAAGCAATAATTTCAGTTGGACAAACAAATGTAAAAGCTAATGGAATAAAAGCTAATAAAACCCATTTACCTTTATATTGTTCTAAAGAAACTTCTTCAAAGACACCATCAATAACGGCGGTTTTCTTGAAAGCTGGAGCTGGTTTTTGAATAACTGGAGACATGATTAAAAGTTGTGATTAATTTAAAGAAGAAGAAACAATTTTAAAGCTTTAGGAACTTTTCAGATTCAAACACCCTACTTATATAGTTTTTCTGGAAAATTCAACGGGCGTGTTACAAATCGCGAGATTCTTTTTTTCTTTTTTTTTGCTCGTTTGCTTCTTTTCCCGGGGAGTCTAGAAGGGTCGACCAATTACTAAGTTAAGGCCGCAAAAGAATTCCACACAAAAATTAAACTACATACCAAATTGAATCCGAAGCAATCACATAATCAATTGTCCGAGAACGGGATCTGTTTACTAATCAAGGTATTGTTATCTCTTCGCTATGCTTAATAATAAACTTTCATAGATTATGGTTTGTAGATCAATATGGACTGTGATGCCACAGTTTTTTTTTTTTCTTTTGAGGGTGCGCTCGGGATTTAACTCGGTAATTGAAGCCGATAAGTTGATCATACTACTTAGAGGGTCTGAGCAAATTTAATGTAGTGATGACATATTCGTATATATGATTTCTTACGCGAGATTGGCGATAGGTTTAGTTTGACCCATTAATAATCGGGTTTTTTTTTTCCGTAATCGGTTAAACAAAGTAGAAAATGAATGCCATTTGTTCTTTGCGCCACAGTTATTTCTCCAAAGCCCGCGTGAGTGAAGGAAGTAACTATGTGAGTATTAGTATTTCTGTATAGGTCAATATAAGAGTTAGATTGTGTTCGTTAGAATATTTAGGCAAGTTACATGAGTTAAAACAGTTAATAAGAGCTCCTGCTCTAACGAGAAATGCTTTTCAGTGTTCGCTGACTTCACTATTTTTTTTTGCCAAATAACTGCAAATTTTGAAAGAAAATACAAGTAATTTACACCCAGAATAGTCTATTAATATACACTAACTACGCCTCTTTTTAACTCTATCCCAAACACTAGTTGGTTTTCTTTTTCTTGAAGTCCCTGATTTAACTTCTCGATCACCATTATTAAACATTGACCAATCTTCACCTGCGAATTGATTAGCCATATCTCTTTGTTTCTGTTTAAATGATTTCTTGGTTTGTGTTGTAGGTAATCTAACAAAATTATTTTCTTCATAAGTTTGAATTTCTGATTCCTTTTTACGATCATGTTGTGTTTTAACTCCTCCACGTCCATGATCAACAATAGTTGATCCAATTGATGCTTCTAACAGAGGTAAATCTGATTGATCCTGAAGATATTCTTCCATACTTTGTAATTTCTTGGTTTTCGATGGTTTTTCCTTGGGGAGAGATGAAGGAGGTGCCATGGCTGAGATTTTTGGAGCTACATACTTTTCAGTAGTTGATTTAGTTTCTTTAGTTTTAGGAGTTAATTTAGCTAATGATGATGCATCAGGTCTATATGCAAGTTTATCATCATCTTCACTATCTTCTTCGAAATCCCCCTCTTCACTTTCTTCCTCACTATCTTCACCCCTGGTCAATTTATCTTCTATTTTCTGTTCATCTTCTTCCATTCTAACATAAGCTCTCACCATTTTATCTAATTGATATCCAATTTTCTTTTCTAAAGGTTTAACCCCCTTTTCTAAAGTAACTCGTTGTACGATACTTTGTTTAACACTGTCATTCCAAAGTTCATCAATATTTTCATTTTCTAATCTCAATATTTGTCCTAATACAATAAGAGCAATATTATTAATATATGATAGTAATGCTTGATTTTTTAATTGAAGAAGTGATACTCCTTCAATTGAACTACCTGATTTTTCAACAAGGCTAGATATTAAATCAGGTTGAGGTTGCGATATATGACCATGTAAATTGTCTATTGATGTTTTTGTAGCTTTGACTGAAGTTATAATATCATTTAATAATGTGTCTAAATTTGACATGGCTGTTTGGTTTCCAATATTATACACTGTGATGAGGTTAAATTTTTTTTTTCTTTCTTTTTTTGCGAAGAGATAAAAAAAAATATATATATAGAAAGAAAATTTCAAACAATACTATTTGTAAGTATAGTATAGTATAGTATAATATAGATAAACATGCCTCAAAACGAATATATTGAACAACATATAAAGCAACATGGTCGTCGATTAGACTACGAAGAAAGAAAACGTAAAAAGGAAGCAAGAGAAGGTCATAGAATCGCCAAGGATGCTCAAACCTTAAAGGGATGGCGAGGTAAACAATTTGCAAAGAAGAGATATTCTGAAAAAGTTGCTATGAAAAAGAAGATTAAAGCTCATCAAGAATCTAAAGTTAAAACTCCTTCTACCCCTGTGGATGATGGAGAAGCCTTACCTACATATCTTTTAGATCGTCAAACAAATAATACTGCTAAAGCAATAAGTTCTTCAATTAAACAGAAAAGATTAGAGAAAGCTGATAAATTTTCAGTTCCATTACCTAAAGTTAGAGGTATCTCTGAAGAAGAAATGTTTAAAGTTATTAAAACTGGTAAATCAAAGACTAAATCTTGGAAGAGAATGATTACAAAACATACATTTGTTGGTGAGGGATTCACACGTAGACCAGTTAAAATGGAAAGAATTATTCGTCCTGCTGCATTAAGACAAAAGAAAGCTAATGTTACTCATCCTGAATTAGGTGTCACTGTTTTCTTACCAATATTAGGTGTTAAGAAGAATCCACAATCACCAATGTATACTCAATTGGGTGTATTAACTAAAGGTACAATTATTGAAGTTAATGTTTCTGAATTAGGGTTAGTTACTGCTGGTGGGAAAGTTGTTTGGGGAAAATATGCTCAGATTACAAATGAACCAGATAGAGATGGTTGTGTAAATGCTGTTTTATTAGTATAGAAGACTTATATAAATTCATTATCAAATAAATCAACACATAATATACTTTTTTTGCCAATTGATCTAAATCCACAGTTTAAAATTAATTTTGCATTTTCACGTATAATTTCCCATTGACTTGTCATTAATTTTGTCCCTACTAAGAAACAAACTCCTGATATGTTTTGTTTATTTGAGATTTCAGGTAATAATTCACAATATTTACTCATTACTTCATTAGGAGAATATGACATTTGTGTATCACTTGGAGGATGTAAATTAAACTGTTTATGTAAATTATTCTTGCGTAAATTTGTAAGAAATTCTTGTTTAACTCGATGTAAATATTGATAACCATCTTCAGCACTCATTTGAACAAGTTCATCATATTTCTTATCATTTATATTTTCTTCCTCAATTTCTTTAAATCTATTACTTTCTAATCCACATGTTGAAAAGCAATAACACCATAATACTAATGTAGCTACAGAAACAGCATACATACAATCATAATAATCACAATTTGGTTTCCAATCAAGATATTCATTACCCATTATATTATTGCCAATTTCAACTGGTTTAAGCATTAATTGCCAAAGTAGTAAATAACAATGTACAACACTACGAATATTGATTATATCGGAAATACCCTTTGATTTGGCATTCCACATAGAATATAATTTCCTCAGAACAATGTAATGATCATTCATGGTTGCATTAACACTTTGATTTGCTGGAGAACCCCCAAATATAGCAATATCATAATGATTTATATCAGGAAGTCCAATTATTTGTGTGAGATGATATATTGGTAGTGGAACTTCAGGAGTTCGTATATCCAGAAATATCAGGAGATTTTGTTGTTGATTTGCTGAATATACATTCATGATTTCAAAATTATAATTATCAAATGCTCGTACAAGAATTTCTTTCCATATTTTCCGTTTTGAAGTTGTTGGGTTGAGTGTAGATGATGGATTTGTCGTTAGTAATGACATTGTGCTTTGATCATCTGCTACTTGCATTTGATGCATTACTGATATAAGGCCAACAAGTAAGACTTTTCTTGTAAATATTGAAAGACGTTTAGGAATCTCCATTGACGATAATTTAGCATTTGGTTTGAGCAATTTCTTTAACATAGAGAGGAAATTCTGCAGAGACAGTTTTTGTTTAATATTTGTCTTTTGTTGTCGTTCCAGTTGAATCTTTCTTTGTCGTTTCACTACTTTTTTGAATGATCCATTAATCTCTTTCAGTTCCCAAAGTAATTCATCATCGCAAGGTAAATTTAAAAACTGTAATTGATGAACCAGAATTACAGGATTATGTCTGAATTTAATGTAATCAATTATATCCAAATAAAAAGTCATGAATGTTATACGTTTCATCAGTTCTGATTCAACCCATTTAATAAATAAATCATAATCTGAGTTATCTTCAGTAACTTCCTCTTCTTCAATCCCTGATTCCTCCTCCCCACTGGTATTTCCACTACTATTATTACTTCGTTTGGAAATTCCAGGATTACCTCCAAGTATAGGTGATCTACGAAGTAATTGTACAGTAGTTCCATGATGTACATGTCCACGTTCATGCATTTTTCGATTAAGGAAATTTTTCTCAATCCATTCCAACATATTTAAACTTTGTAGGACCCATAATTTTACAGGTGATGTAAATCCTTCATCTTGGAAAATCTTGAACCTTAAAGGAATAGCACATTTCAAGGTGAATTTAAATTCAGGAGATTTTCGATGAGATATTGCTAATTGTTCAGCTATAGTTGGTGAAGAATAACTTGCACCTACAAGAATCATAGCTGATAGTAACAATGGATGTGTTGTCTTTGTGTCAAATGAAGGTTTATGTAAAATTGTAAATTGTTGATGGAATACCATCCAATACATGGAAAGATAGTATGACAATCTATCTTCTAAAGTATACCCCATTGGATCTGGAAACAATGAAACAATTTCCTGTCGAGAAATATCCAATGAATTGAAAATTGAATCGACAAGTAAATCATCAAGATATTGATGTTTTTTGTCTGATAAATTACATTTTTCAGCATGATGGACAAGTCTTGATTCAAATTCATCAAGTGAAAAATTTTCAGGACATTGTGAAGGAGATGTATTTGATTCAGTCGCTGTTGGTGCTGGTGAATTTGAAGATCCTGTAGTCATAGTTAGTGGAGGTACAAAATTGTTACCTGAAGTAATTGCTTGATAATTTCTGAGAAATACTTCATCCAAGGGATTGTCATCATTCATGAATATATTTACATCCTGTAAACCATACATTGGGTTATTGAAATCGAAATTATTCAGTTGAGTATGAATTTGATTTGTAGGTGAAAATTGAGTAAATGGTGATGAAATAGGAATAGCACTAACACCATTGTTATTACCATTGTTATTACCATTGCTGTTACCATTGTTTGTATTAATTTTATGTACGTTGTTCTCTACTGAAGGTGGTGAATCTGTAAACAACCAAGATAATATATCATTTTGACTCTGTGGTACGAAAGATTGAGCAAGCATCAGATAATCCAACATTTGATTTGGAAAGGTATTCAAAGATGGACCCATTTGCATATTCACAGGACTAACTTCTACTGACTGATCTGATTGAATTGGTTGTGGTTGTGGTACTGGAGTTACCCTTACTTCTGGTTTAACTGAACCTCTTTCTAAACTTAATTCATTGGTTGTTTCTCGTTGTATGGCACCTTCCAACTCATGTCGTTTCATATGTCGTTCCATTAAATCTTTTCTAACAAAGCTTTTCCCACATATTTTACTTTCATCGCCCTTAGTTATTATCAATTGACATTTAAATACTTGTTTAGGTTCATGATTTAAATTATGTCGAGCTAAATGATCAGATCTTGTGAATGTTTTATGACAATGGATACAAGGGAAAGACCCCAATGTCCGTCTTTTCTTTTGCTTTGATGTTGATTCTTGTTTCATTGTCCAGAACAATTAGTGTAAAAGGAGGAGAAGAGAATGTTTTTATAATATTATGGGGCTAAAAACCACAGAGAAAAAAATGCTGTAAAAAAAATGAAGATTTGAAATGACGTGAAGAAGTGGAAGATATTTCCGTGAAGTTTAAAAACCTGGACTAATTCAGTTATGTAGAACTATTATCTAGGTCTAGGAAATATCAACATCAAGATCTAAGCTTAATTCTTGAGCTTCCAAGTATATCACTTCAGATCTGGTGATATATCACAAAAAAAAAAAAGAGAATAAAACAAGGACCCTGGAAATAATTCAGCAAACCAGCAAGTAACAACTGCAATTGTTTAAGATTTTAAATTTGTTGCTGAATTTATTGTTTGCTTCGGAGACCTTGGAAGCCTATTACAAGTTTTAGATCAAGGCGTAGAAAATAAATAATAGAACAGCTAGTGAACGGCTGACACGTCCTTGGAGATATCGAAGTAGAACAAGATAATGACATTGAGAACTTGACGAATTAAGCATTAGGGATTTAGGGATTTAGAGACTGACAGCTTTGAAATTCAAATAATCGTAGTAGAACAAGGCAATTACATTGAGAGTTGACCATTCATTTGGAATAATCCACTTACGCTCTACTATAAAAAGCTTTTAAGTTTTTTTTTTCTTTTTCTTTAAAAAAAGAATATTATTAATTGTTATCTGTTTTGGGGTGAGACAGCTTCGAATGTAGATCTTGAATTACTATTCATGTATTTTACAACCTGAGGTTTGGTTTCTTTTACTAATTTTATCGTCCATATCCTACTATGTATTAGAACTAGTATACATAAGGGAGTGAAAATTATAACCTCAAATATAATTCAGAATTAGAGTTATGTATGTTATTCATGTTGTCCATATTATCCATGCATCATTTACAGTTAAGTTACTTTAGATAATATTGTTTGTGGGTAGCTCATCAGCAATTAACTTATGTATAAGGTAAAAGATCGTGTTATGCTTAATGTGGATTTGATATTACCTCTCATTCGACTCGAAGTTTAATTAGTATTTATAGTTTATATTCCGGACGTCGGATTTAGAGACGGTATTTACGCGTGACAAATCAATGAGAGTTTATTTCTGTCTATCCATAATCTCAACATATAATCCTTGATTCTAGATTGATGTTACACTAGAAACTATTCTCCAATGATTGAAAATGGTAAGTTTGACTACATTACCAGATGAAATCCTTGGCATAATCATGGATAACCTTAACCAGAAGCAGAAATTAGCATTAATCTTACTTAATAAGCGAATGTACAATATAACTATATTAAGCTTGTATAAATCAATCTACGTAAGCTTTAATCCTTATTTAAGAATAGATAGAGAAGTAAGTACTTCGTTCGATCGTAAATATACAATCGTTTATGATGATAATATGATGTCACACTTGTTGCTACATATTCCAGAACTATTTAGAAATACTAGGCTAGTTATGTATCCCACAGGTAACAACATATACGGAGGTCTGGCAGAACTATTAAAAAGAAAGTTTAGGTGGATTAGGTTGGGTATTGAAAGTTCAGTTGGTCTTGTAAAGTTTTCTGATGTTGACATCATTGAAGATTTTTGGTTTCCTACTTTTATTGAAGTTCCCGGGGATGCTAATTATTCCATTACTAAATTAACTTTTGATTTAGCAAAAAGAATTTCTTCCCTTTGGTTATCGGAAAGAAATGATTGGGATTGGAATGAAACACATAAATATAAATTTATAAATTTTCCTTGTTTGAAAGCAGTCACAATTAGGAATATAACTCAAGATAAGTTAACATCGTTTCTAGTGAACTTCAATCATAGATTTGATGTCAAACGCTTATCATTGGAAATTCTTACTACTGATAAATTACAACTTGAAAAACTATTCGAAATATTCAATTTAAATAACATATCTATTTTGGATTTGGAGATAAAGAAAGAAGTCTGGAATTCTTCTGTAGTATCAGATTTTGAAAAGTTATTCAACAACTTACCCAATCTCAAAATTATAAATACAATCTATAGGTCACATATGATGGATTCTATTCTTAATTTTGTGAATCCAGATATATTGGTTACTTTCGTTATAGGTAATTAATATGGAAATTATCAATAATTTTTCCAATGTTATCTAATCAACAGAAATCTTTTGAAAACTTTTCAGCTGTTGATGGATGGAATTATGAATTTAACTTATAAGATTTTTGAAACATTTCTTTCTATTGTTCATTTCAGTAGAAGAGAGGAAATCTATATCAAGAGTTTTGTTAAGTAGATAACAATATAGCAAGATTTATTTGCTATCACTTCTTGTTCTATCTAGTTTTCTGCTTGTTTTGCTTGGTTATATAGTAAAGACATTTGCTGCAAATATCCATGCTCAGTGAATCTAAACAGATTTATAAAGTAAATTAAATCTACTTATCTAACTATCTTGAATAGATTAATTGTAATTTTCCTACTAGTGAAACTTTTAGAGAATATGTATTATAAAGCGTTCTAATAATAGATATAATTTTTCTGGTTACAAGTCAAGAAGCTACTGGTTGTGTACGATCATTTCTTTTAACAAGAACTAACTATCTCTACAAAAGATATTTTCATTGAATTTATTGCAAAAACCTGTTAAAAACCTGTAATTTATACTTCATTGTATAATCTAGCTTGTATTCTGCAATACACTACAAAACTATCTTCGCCATACCCAATTAAAGATCCATATACCATAACTCCTCTCAATGCTCGCATAAACAAATACGTCTTAATTCTTCCTCCTCATGTAAATCAAGACCACTATGACGGGTTAGACCCCTTTCTTCCATCAATTGCATTCTAATGCTTTCGGCATTTTCGAATTTAATCGGCCACTCTTGTCCCAACTTTGATTTCATTTCTTGAATCTCTCTCTTGATATTACCAGGATAAAGATAATTCAATTCCTCGTCATTCCACCAGTCTTCTTGTTGTGGTGGAACTTTATCTGTAGCTACAACATTAGTGTTATATGGGTCACAAATAAAGAAACATAAAATTTTACGATACCCCGGCTTCGTTTTATCCTTTAGTTCAAATGGCTCGACATGATGTTGGTACAAGTTAGGAAATATAACAATCCTATCTTCTTTGGCTTCAATACTTCCAATATTCTTAACCATTACATCTTCATCCACAATTCCATAAAAGTACTCAGGATAGAACCAGTCGTGTTGTTCATACTCAGGGTCCTCAAACTCACTCCTAAATGAAAGTCTGGATTCAGTAATATTATCCATATCGTAATAGTATAAAGCTGTTGCTACGATATCTTCATTGATAGTTCCTTCAACGTGCCATTTCCCGCCATCATAAGTGGGGTTCTCAGGAGTTAGTTGAATATTTGCTAACTTTACAATAACCTTGAGACTTTCAAATGATTTAACATCGATGTGTTTCAACTTGGGAGGAACTTTCCATTTGGGTTTAACAATGTCTAATATATAGTTCTCTTTACTGTCCCGAAGCTCGTCATATTGTTTGTTAAGTTCTTCTTCATCTAAATTTTCATCCAGCCACTTACCATCCAATTGATTAAACTTTCTGTGATATTCATACAGGTATGCTAAATCTCCAGGAGGGATCTTGATTCGAAGATGTTCTTTCGAGGCATGTTTACTAAAGACGTAGTTCAACCCTGGAATTATATCATTAAAGATATTTTCAATTGAATTATACAAATCTTTATGCTTCACAGGGTGTAAATTATTAATATATGAATTAAACGTGAATCTTCCTTTGTATAATTTCAATAAACTAGGAAGCCATTGAAACCTTTTGGAAACTCCAAAATCTACATGTTTCTTGGCCTTATTAATTCTCTCCTTATATTTAACTATTTTAACGGAATTATTATGCTTTAAAATAGGGGTAATATCATATTGTAAAGGGTATAAGGAAGGGTGAACTAAATCGATTACTTTTTCATCAGAGCCAGGATGATAATCCAAGTCATCACCAAATGATTCAAGTAATTCTAAAACTTCCCGTTTCAACTTATCTTTTAGATTGGAAGCAATTGAGCTATCTGAAAACGAAATATAATCATTAAATGCAATTGCAAACCCAGATGAACCCATATATTGTGTTTCAAGTTTCTCATACCACTCCAATTCCTTAAACACATATTCCAAGACTTCTTCAATATATTTTGTTTTATCCTTACACTGCTCAGTAATTTCTAGTTTCCATTTGTCGACGATTTCTTCATCCTTATATTTCTGTTCCCAATCAGGTTTAGATCTAATTGAAGCCGAAATTTCCATAATTAACCATTCATCAAGACATCTAGGAGCTGACCCTACTCCATGATGAAAACCCCAGACCCACCAAGGATGTCTGAATGGTGACCCTACTAGGAAAATCTTCGGAGGTTTACCTTCATGTTCATAATCCAGTAAGTCACTTGAAGATGTACTTGACAGAGAAATGTTGTAGATAGATGTTCCACTGCCGGTATCATTCATAGTTGCTTTCTGAGTTAACTGGAATTGTGTACACGCGAAGTAAGTCCTTATCTATCAGAACAATGTTCACCACTTCTTTTTTTTTGTCTCTTTTGCAGACATTTTGTTTTGTTGTGGATTGAACAAGTTGTTCTATTGTTATTCTTAACCGAACTGCAGGAACGAAATTTCCTTTGTGAAATAAACAAGTGGATCAAAATACCCTGTGAGACATTTGAACTAAAACAGTTTTTATAGGTTTGTACAATTCTACAAAGCTTTAACAGTTTAACTACAGATTTCAACAGGAAAGGGTTTTCCACTCCACTACAAGCAAAGACTTTGATTTTAGATAGGAAACCATAAATTATACATTAACTAAAAACCGAGAATGATTACATTGTTAGACTTACCTGATCATGTCCTTGCAAGTATCTTGGACAATCTTAATCAGAAACAGAAACTAGCATTAGTATCAGTTAATAAGGAAATGTATCTTATAGCTATAACGAGTTTATATAGATCAATCTATGTGAATTTCGAGAAACCTTTATTGATAGATACCGATTTTTGTACCAGTTTCAATTGTAAATATACAATTGTCAACGATGAAAATAAGTTCATAAGGTTACTTCACGTACGCAAGAAATTATTAAGAAACATTAAACTAATTATGTTTTCTGATTATTCAATTAACCAATACGGAAGAGCTTTCAAACAAATTTCTCCTTCCATTAAGCTATGTCTAGAGAGTGCACTTGGTTTTACACAACATCAATATGTGGATATTATTGACGAATTCCGATTTCCTACTTCTCTTCAAGCAAAAGAGAATACTGTCTATAAAACTACTAGGTTAATATTTAATTTAAGAAACAGGAATTCCCTGAACGAATTATGGAGAGATATGGATCAATATTTTTTTGATAATCTTCCATTTTTAAAAGCAGTTGAAATTGTGAATATTACTCGGAATGCTTTAGAATCATTTCTATCAAACTTAGATTATAGGTTTCATGTTCAAGAGCTATTGTTAAAAACTGAAATCTGGGAACTTGAGGATCTATTTGAGCAATTCAACCTAAACAGCATAACCTGTTTTGAACTAAGGTTCCTAAAAATTCCAATACAACTTTCTAAATTATCAGGTTTTAAAGCGTTATTTGACAAATTAAGCAATCTAAAACACTTGAATATAACATCAGAATCAAGAGTGATAGATTATATACTTGATTTACTAAAACCAAATACATTAATTAGTTTAGATATAGGTCCATATAAACCATCTGAACTTTCAGCAATTCCTCGGGTAATTTCTACTCAGAAAAATTCAATTGTAAATTTTTCTACTGGTACTAAATGGGCCCCTTCTGGGATTTTAGAGGAGTTTGAGAGAATATGTATACCTGATGTTGATTTCCCTATTCCTGGATCTGAGGATATGGTTATTAAGAGTTTGAGTCATGTGATTACAGAATATCCGCGTTTATCTCATATTGTATGTCGCTCTGTATGGCGTGGATCTTCAAATTTTAGTACTAGTACTTGTTGTCATTTTAAGGTAAATAGGTCTGGTAGTGCTATTAATATCGAGCCAATGTGATATACTTTATGAGAAATTGAAATCACGTTGCATAGTTCAGTTCTAGTTATCGAGTTTGAATTGAATTAGTTGCTAGGCAAAACATTTGGAAATAGCTTCTTACCTGAATTAAATGATCATTGTGAATTCCCATTTTTAATTTCTATAAACCATGTTAAATATTCCCTCTCTAAATATGTACTGGTCCAGTAATTTAATTATTTCTGACCATTTAAAATATAAAATCTTGGTTAACAAACGAGCCACCTAAGACTATCCGCGCTACCAACTTCCTCGTTTTTATCATTGTAAATTTTCTTGTGAATTACAAACAATACAATTTTACCAGAACAATCATGAGGAAACAGTTAACAAAGCTATCAGAGCCATTAATACGTCAAGGTTTAGAAACAATAAACAAACCAAGTGCTCCACAATGGAAACTTGTATCTAGTGCCAATTCTCAACATTTATCAGTTCATTATCAATTACCTACATTTAAATCCACATGGATCTTGTTGAATAATATCGCATCTCATGCAAGTAAATTACGACATCATCCAACTATAACTACAACATATAACCAAATAGACTTGGAAATTACGACTCATGATGTTGGTAATTCAATTACTGAACTTGATTTAAATCTTGCTAAAGAAATACATAATGAGTATTTAAAGCATATACAAAAGTAAACTATTCTAATATAATTTATTATCCTTGATGCTTGACAATATTTATCTCGTAGTTTGTTTACATCCATTACCATCAATAGTTCGATAAAACCTAACCGAATATTGTCCAAGTCTAAAGAATTTAGAATTGTCTACTTTCAAGTATAGTACATTTATATTCTTGAGCTCATTTTTTTTGATTCACTTCCACTTTGTTCATTTTTAACAATCATTTCAATATTAAAGGGATGTTCTCCTGAAAGTTCAATTGGTAATCTGTGTCAATTATATCATGTTGTAAATTATTTTCACAAATTTGTATCAATCAATAAGTTATAGAACATCTAGTGAATTGGTGTGTAGACTCACAAAAAAAGTAATCCTCGCGCTACCAAGACGTACATTACAAGAACAATTTCTGACTGAACAGGATATACAATTGAGGTATACTAGTTTTTCTCTGGTATAGTATCTTGCGAACTTCCTATCTTAATAGACTAAGTTCTAATGAATAGTCAAAAAAAGAAATGTTCTTACAATTTCACACTATCTAAATGTATATTCTTACATCTATTGTTTAACTATTCACATTACATGATCAACCGGTAATCTTGTATCAAGTTTAATTATATTAATATTGTCGTTAAATCGTAAACGTTTCGGAATATTCTCATCAACAAATTTAGGAGGTACCAATTGATAACTTTGTCTTACTCGTGTATCAACATTGTACTCACTAATATTATCTTCTTGTATTGCTACATCATTATCATTATCTTCTTCTTCCTGTTCATCATCATAAGGATGATTCATTATATCTATTGCAAAATAATGTTTAAACCTGGTGAAATTCAAAAGAAATCCATTCTGAAGAAATAAATTTTCCATTGAACTTGAATTTATATAACAATCAAAGAAATATTCTTGATCATAATACTGATAATTATTTATTTGAAGTTTCCAAATTCGATAATATTTGTCATAAAATTGTGGATTGCTTAAATTAACACTCTGTCGTATATTTAGTACATTGTAGAAATAATCCATCAATGAATCCAACTTAATTTCTTCATATTTTTCAATAAAAATGGCTTTAATTTTAGTAGTTAAATGTGCACGATGTTGTTTATTAATTAATATTTGACAAATTTTTGTGATATCGATATCACCATAAGACTCCAAAACACAATTAACAGCATAATTTCTAATTTCAGGGAAAACTTCATCATGACTTATCATCAGGAAATGTTCATTTATTATTGAACATATCTTGTCACGAGACATTGAAAATGCAGTATCTTTAGATTTAAGATTCTTCTTCTTAAGTGAAGAACGTGGAGGAGTTAAAGGTATTAGAGTTGGACTTCGTGGTATTATCTCCATGTAATCTTCAACAATTTCTTCATCTTCCTCGTCTTCCATTTCCTCCTCATCCACTACCTCCTCCTCCTCTTCCATTTGTCGTATTCTTTCATATTTTTGGATTTCTTGCAAATCAATTAAACCAAATTGTATAGTTAAATCAATTCCATGATATATTAAAGTAGATGAATCTTGTAAATGATCATTTGTACATAGATTGAAAGGGAATCTACTATATATTAAAGGACTTTGCATTGAAGAATACGTTGTAAAAAAAACACTAACTCATGATAGGGTTAAATTTTTATTGTTTTATTTATTTATATATTTTAAACATTTTAAACGTGGGTACATATATTCACGTGGGGAGGTGTGGTGGGATCGGATAGAATGGAATGATGCAAAAAAATTACAAAAGAAAATTTCCTTTTGAAACAATGGAGGTCGTTAAGTGCTTGACTACTATGCAGGTACTTTTGTTACTAATTAATGCTTACCAATATTGCGTGTGACTGGATTCACAAATTGGCTGTCACAATTAATACGGTGATTGGTTAATGTTTAAGAATAAACTACCTTTAAGATAGCCAATGGTTGATTTGATTTGTTTTTAACTTTATAGTTAAGAAATTATACATAACCACTAAAATACATTTCAATATCTTTGGGATGGCCTAATATTGATCGAAATACGAGATACGTTCTCTTATATGATATGCCTAAACGCCGAGTTCAGACTGGTGTTAATATTTTGTTCTTTTTGTGGAAGATCTCTACAACTGATTTATTTTACTTGTACTTTTTTTTTGCAACTATAAATGGAGGACGTCAAACAAAAAACTAAAATAAACCCTCTTTACCACTTTTCTTTTTTTTACCGCTAAACATAATAGTCAATCAAAATGGCAGAACAAGGTAAGAATCAATCAACGAATCAATCTAAAGTGATTCATTTTACTAACATTAACTAGCTGCATTTGAAAAATTTCTCAATTTGATGAATTATTTAGAGGAAGCACAAGAATTTGATAATAATCATCATAGATATCTTTCAACTCAACTTTTTAAATTTGAGGTAATGGAAGAAGATGAAGATATTTTGGATTATTTCGACACAAATATCATCTATGTTAATCGTGCCAAGGCTAAATTTGAAACTTATAGAAATCAATTTAAGGATTTTAAAAAAGTTTCTGGTTATTGTAATAAACGTATTCAAAGTATGCAAACTTTACTTAATATGTTGGAAAAATTTAAACAAGAATATATTGAAATGATTGCTCATTCAAAAAAGGGTTGATTGTTTGGATAGATTGCTCATTCAAAAATGGGTTGTTTTTTTCTTGGGTTATTCTGCTGATTTTGTTATGGTTTCTGTTTTAAATTGGTTCAAAGAATTAAATTGAAGTTTACATAGATTTAGTTTATTGTTAGCTAACTTATTTATTCTTTATTTTTGTACTTGTAAAATAAAAAAAGTTCACTATTGGATAATAATATTAAAATACAAGCTAACAATTTACATGCATTATTGGAGTAGGTCTGTTAATATAAACATGTATTGATAAGTTAAGGGTGAAAATGTGCATAATTTTTTTGCTGCAAGAAAATGTAGACAGCCAAAAAAGTTGCCAGACAGTCAAAAAAGAGTTATCCCATAAAACTGTCTCCACAAGTAAAATTAACTATATAGTCATGTCCAAACAAAGTAAGTAACAGAAACCGGAACATGGGATTCGAAATTCACTAACATCTTAGATAATTCACTCAACATGGAAGATCCATTTTTCATAAAAATGAAATCCTTCCAATACAACCTCCCAGTATATGAAAAAATTCTCGATATTTATACTAATCGAAAGAAAATAATTGATAAAAGACAAGCTATCCTTTCGGAAAGAGTTTTATATATAGGTACCATGATTGTTAAAACTATGGAGCATCAACTCAATATTCTAACTAAACAAGTTGAAATTTGTAATAATCAAATTAGCTTACTTGATCAAAAGAAATCAGAAAATATTGATATAAACCAGGACAAGCAATTAATTAATGATACTACTGTTCAAGTTCTTACATTAGAACTTGATCTTGTTGGATTGGAAATTCAAGTGAAACAATTAGAAGGAAAGATTAACAATTGTGAAAAAACTAGATTGAGATTGATGGCAAAAGTTAATTACTACAAGAAAAAAGCTGAAGCAAATGAGTTAGATACCAAGCATAGAACTAATATCTACACGCTAATCTTGGTTATCCTTGCTATTTTTTTATTTCTTGGTGTTTTATATAAATATTTTTTATCATTTCTCCAACAGGAATCAATTTAGAGAATCAAGAATGTAATTGGGATTAGCTTAAATGAAGAAAAAGTTGCCAGTTGAAAAAGTTGAAAAATGTGCCAGAAATGTTGGTAAAATATATAAAATTCAAAAATACTGGCTTCTTTAATTAGTTAAATGTTATTATAGAATATGTTATCTTCAGTTCTATACCGAATCTCTTCCTATCACGGCTGAGTAAACCTTCTAATAACTGGAGAAACACGGTGCGCGTAGAACAATAGAAATATTTCCTTTTTGTAACACACAATGTAATTTTAGAAATTCACACGAAGTGAAAAAAAGAAATTTACGAAATATCCTTTTTCATCTTTTCCAAACTTGACACCTTGTCTTAGTTTATAACCACCCTAAAGCAACCCCACCACATGAGAATGTTAAACACGAGAAATCTTCGGGTGACATTAATCACATTAGGTCTAGTTGGTATAATTGTTTTTTTTATTAGTTCTCTGGATACTTTTGGAGATTCAATTCAAAAAATAAAACCTGCTGCTCAATATGAATTAGAAACTGTTAAGAATACCCTTAGTAATTTAGGTAAAGATAATAGTGATATTCCTCCTCCTCCTCCTTCTGTTGTTGATGAACAAGAAAATGTTCCTCCTATGTCTGCTATGAAACCTTTGGAAACTGAAAAAGAAGTGGTTGTTGATAAGAATATTGTTAAACCAAAGAAGAAACCTACAGAAAAACCAGTTACTCCTAAAAAGAAAACGAAACCAGTTGATGGTAAATGTAATGACGTTGAATATGTAATTATGATTGATGCAGGATCTACAGGATCTCGTGTTCATGTTTATGAGTTTAATACATGTACTCAGCCACCAAAACTTATTAGTGAACTTTTTGAAATGCTTAAACCAGGATTAAGTTCTTTTGATACTGATACTATTGGTGCTGCCAAATCTCTTGATCCATTATTACAAAAAGCTTTGGAAAAAATTCCTAAATCAAAACATTCATGTACTCCAATTGCTGTTAAAGCAACTGCTGGATTAAGATTATTAGGAGAAACTAAATCAAATGCTATATTGGCTGAAGTTAGACGTCATTTAGAACAAGATTATCCCTTTGCTGTTGTAGAAGGTGATGGAGTTTCTATTATGGATGGTAGAGATGAAGGTGTTTATGCTTGGGTTACAGCAAATTTCTTATTAGGTAATATTGGAAATGATGAAAAATTACCTACTGCTGCTGTATTTGATTTAGGTGGTGGTTCAACTCAAGTTGTATTTGAACCTAAACAAGGAGAATTATTACCTGAAGGAGAACAAAAATATAAGTTCACTTTTGGTAATGATGAATTTATTTTGTATCAATTTAGTCATTTAGGTTATGGGTTAATGCAAGGAAGAAACAAAGTTAATAGTCTTGTTCTTAAATCCAAGGATATAACTAGTTTGACTAAATATACTAGAGCAACTGCTAAAAATGCTGTTGCATCAGTTCAAATCTCCAATCCTTGTATTCCTCCAGGTACTATTGCCAATAATGTAGTTGTGGAAATTTCCGAAGAAGAAGTTTATGTTGTTAATATGAAGGGACCAACTGATACCAATTTAGGTTCTAGTGCAGGAACTCAATGTCGAGCAATTGCTGAACAAGTATTAAATAAAGATGCTAAATGTGAAACTAAACCTTGTTCATTTAATGGTGTACATCAACCATCGCTTACAAGGGGATTTGCTCGTAGTTCTGATATGTATGTTTTCTCATATTTCTATGATAGAACTAGTCCAATTGGATTTCCAAAATCTTTCACTGTGGAAGAATTACGTGATTTAAGTAAGGTTGTATGTAATGGAGATAGTCAATGGAATGATATTTTCCTTGAAGATCATGTTAAGGAATTACAAAGTGAACCTCAGTGGTGTCTTGATTTATCGTTTATAACTGCTATGTTACATACTGGATATGATATTCCATTAGATCGTGAATTGAAAACTGCCAAAACTATTGATGGAAATGAATTAGGTTGGTGTCTTGGTGCGTCTTTACCTTTATTGGATAAGACTAACTCTAAATGGACTTGTAGAATTGATAATGTAACCAAATAGGATATATTATAGAGATTGAGATTTTTTTTTAGATAGGAGTTGTAAATTTCGCAGGAAAAGCTGCGAAAAGATTTAACCGCTGAAGAAACATAGTTCTTTTGAAACACAGTTTTGTTAAACAATTGTTAAATAATTGTTACATAATTGTTACATAATGATCCTTCGTAAATCCAAATCAATTGCTAGTTTTGTCTTTTTGAATAACCAAAATCCAAAACCAAATCCAATTAAGAAACTGGCAACATTCTTTAATTTATTTCATCGATTTTTAGACAAAGATATACAACAAAATGATACCACAATCACAACATCCACAAATGATGAAGCAGAATCTACAGATTCATCTGAACGGTTACAATTAGCTCTTAGGTATAAATGGAAGAATAGTTCTTTTGAAAAAGTTATCAATAAAGAATTCACTCCACTGATTGAACAATTAAAAAAAATTTTATACGACTCAAAATATGTTGATGATAATAGTGGGAAATACGTCGCTGAAAATACAAATTTAAGAAAGAAAGAAATATTATGATTGAAATTAGATGTTATTGAGAATTAAATGATTATGCTATTCCCCACTTTTGTTGGAAATGACAAATCTCTTACTAAATCCGTTATTTTCAAAATACTCGAAGAAAGAACTGAAAGATTATTGTTTAAGGGTGGTTTATATTTCTCAGAGAAATCTATTGTCATTGTCAATTCAACATTCAGGCTTAAACAACAGCAATATCATCAATTAATTGTACCAACAAAAGACTATGATGTCATGTGGTAAAAAAAGGTATTAAGTAATTAATTTAACCACATGGCACGACCTAACTTACGGATTGCTATTTATTCTTCCTCGTTGTTCCGTTCTCCGTTTCTTGTACAAAAAGTTTTTTTTTTTATTTCATTTTTCCGTTCCTCGATTTATTGGTTCTTCTTCCCGCCTTGCCAATAAATTTTTATATCCGAAGATTTCACCGTTTGGTACAAAAGGAAACACAATTGTCATACACAAAATACACTTCTTATTAGAAGTTACAAATAAATTTTAAGTAGTCTTTGTCATGTCACCTATCAATACTCATTCTCATCTTACTCATCAAATAAATATGGCTAATACTGCTGGTATGGGAAATATCCCTGTATCAGATCATACTTCTGGAACAATAACACCTGATTATTTAACTAATTTGCCTTCAACATTTAATAATAAATTATCACTTGATAAACAACGCAGTAACTCATCAGGAAGTATGACTAGTTCCCTGTCGACAACTAGTTTACAGATTAAACCTATGCAAGAACATCATTTCCCTGGTGTATTACCTGTTAGTAACAATTCAATTATTCATCCACAACCAATCAATTCTTCTTCATATCGTCGAGTTAATGTCAAAAAGCAACGTCAGAATAGTAATCCATTTTCTAATAATAATAATAATATTGTTAATAATAATAATAATAATAATAATTGCGCTGGTGTTTCAAGTAGTAGTACAAACACTACTGCTAGTAGTTCACCAAGTTTCCATATGACAAGAGAACAACCCAAAATTCATTCAAAACTTTATTGTGAAGAGGTTCAACTACTGAATACTAAACCTATTACTAGAGATGTTCTTTCTAAATTGAGTAGTGATGACCTTCGTTCAGTTAAATCTCATACTGAATTAGCTGAAACTGCAAATGGTGTAAGAATGTTGGCCAAAAATTTACAACGAGCTACTATTCAATTGGATGTTAAAACAATTATGATAGTTACTAAAGCAAGAGATAATTCATTAATTTATTTAACTAGAGAAGTTGTTGAATGGTTATTTACTAGGGATAAGGAAATTATTGTATATGTTGATGCTAAACTACAAGCGTCAAAACGATTTAATGCACCTGATATAATGGAAAAACAACCCAAGGCCAGGAAATTGTTGAAATTTTGGAATAAAAAATTAGCTTTAAAATCTCCGGAAATTTTCGATTTGGTTGTAACTTTAGGTGGTGATGGAACTGTATTATATATATCAAATTTATTTCAAAGAGTTGTTCCACCAGTGATTTCATTTGCTCTAGGATCCTTGGGGTTTCTTACTAATTTCAAATTTGATGAATTTAGAGAACGAATGAATCATTGTATTGATTCAGGAGTTAAAGCCAACCTTCGTATGAGATTTACATGTCGAGTACATGGTAATGATGGGAAACTTATATGTGAACAACAAGTATTGAATGAATTAGTAGTTGATCGTGGCCCCTCTCCTTATGTTACACAACTTGAATTATATGGTGATGGTTCGTTATTAACTGTAGCACAAGCAGATGGATTAATTATAGCCACTCCAACAGGATCAACAGCATATTCATTATCTGCTGGTGGCTCGCTTGTACATCCAGGAGTTAGTGCTATCTCAGTAACACCAATTTGTCCTCATACCCTTTCCTTCCGACCTATTTTACTCCCTGATGGAATGTTTTTAAAAGTTAAAGTTCCTGAAACTAGTCGAGCAACTGCATGGGCTTCATTTGATGGGAAAGTTCGTACTGAATTAAAGAAAGGTTTTTATGTCACTATTCAAGCATCTCCATTCCCATTCCCAACTGTAACTTCATCTAAAACAGAATATATTGATTCAGTATCAAGAAATCTTCATTGGAATGTAAGAGAACAACAAAAACCATTTAGTTCATATTTGACACCAGAAAATCAAAAGCGACTTGAAAGACATGATAAAGCAAGTGCGGAGAATTTATATGAATCTCATTCTGGTCAAGAACAACAACAAGAAGAAGAAGAGGAAGTATTCGATATAAATTATAGTGATGAAGAAAATGAAAAGGAAGAAGAACAAGAAAGAGAAAGTTCAGATGAAGATTTTGCATTTATGCCTGTTGGTAGTGGAATGCTGACTCCAATTAGTCTGAGTTATACTAATGTTGATGATCGCTGTTGTTTTGCTCATCCACATGCTAGAATAAGTTTAAATGGCCAGAAGTTTTAGTAACTTATTCAGTTTATGTTAGTTTATAGAGCTTTAATGAATTACGTATGTCTTTTCTATTTACTTTGTAGTGTTACATTTTTCAATTAATCTCTGTCCTGTGGTACAAATATACCTTGTGATCCACCCAAAATTATTGTTCAGGTACACGACCTGGTCAAGAAAATTTCTTTTTCTCTTTATCACCCC
>KI547140.1:388103-441556 GCA_000497715.1 Spathaspora arborariae UFMG-19.1A
TTTGCTTTAAAACACTCTACTTTTTCCTGTTTTAAACTCTTTACTTTCTTTAAACTAAAGTATAATGTCTGACATTACTCAAAAGATGGACAACTTGTCCGTTCAAGACAACGCTGGTACTCCAAACAAACAAACCCAGCAATATATTCCTCCTCATTTAAGAGCTGCTCGTGCTAACGCTCCTTCTGATGTTCCATTTGGTGGATCTCGTCGTTCAGGTTCTTCTTCTTCTTCAAATGACGTTGACAGTGGTTACCAAAGAAGAACCAACTACAATCAAGGTGGTTCTGGATTTGGTGGTGGATACAATAACAGAAGAGGGGGTAATTCTGGAGGTTTTGGTGGTAATCGTGGTAATAATAATGGTGGTGGTGCCGGTGGTAGATATCAAAGATCAATTCCCGGTGTAGGTAAATGGGTTGATGGTCAACATCAACCTTCGGAACTTTCTAAGCAATTAGAATTAGAATTGTTTGGTACTCCAGATGACACTAAAATGCATTCTGGGATTAATTTCGATAATTATGATGATATCCCTGTTGAAGTATCTGGAAATGATGTTCCTGATGCAATTACCCTGTTTACTGCTCCTCCTTTAGATCCGTTATTAGTGGAAAATATTACTTTATCAAGATTTACTAAACCAACACCTGTTCAAAAGTATTCTGTTCCTATTGTTACAGGTGGTAGAGATTTAATGGCTTGTGCTCAAACTGGTTCAGGTAAAACTGGTGGATTCTTGTTTCCTGTATTGTCAGAATCTTTTAAACTGGGTCCTGCTCCAATTCCCGAAGCTACTGGTACTTTTTCATCTTATAAGAAATATCCAACTGTTTTAGTTATGGCTCCAACTAGAGAATTAGTTTCTCAAATTTATGAAGAAGCTAAGAAATTTGCTTATAGATCTTGGGTCCATCCTTGTGTTGTTTATGGTGGGGCTGATATTGGGGAACAAATTAGAAATATTGGTAAAGGTTGTGATTTATTAGTGGCTACTCCTGGTCGTCTTAAGGATTTATTAGAAAGAGGTAGAATTTCATTAAGTAATATTAAATATTTGGTTTTAGATGAAGCAGATAGAATGTTGGATATGGGGTTTGAACCGCAAATTAGACATATTGTTCAAGAATGTGATATGCCTGATGTTAACAATAGGCAAACCCTTATGTTTTCTGCCACTTTCCCAAGAGATATTCAACTTTTAGCTCATGATTTCTTGAAAGATTATGTTTTCCTTTCTGTTGGTAGAGTTGGTTCTACTTCAGAAAATATTACTCAAAAAATCTTGTATGTTGAAGATGATGAAAAAAAATCAGTTATTTTAGATTTATTATCTGCTGGAGATTCAGGATTAACTATTGTATTTACTGAAACTAAAAGAATGGCTGATAATTTAGCTGATTTCTTGTATGATCAAGGTTTCCCAGCAACTGCTATTCATGGTGATAGATCTCAATATGAAAGAGAAAAAGCTCTTGCAGCATTTAAAAATGGTGCTGCTCCAATTTTGGTAGCTACTGCTGTTGCTGCTAGAGGGTTAGATATTCCAAATGTTGCTCATGTTATTAATTATGATTTACCTTCTGATATCGATGATTATGTGCATAGAATTGGTCGTACTGGTCGTGCCGGTAACGTTGGTATTGCCACTGCTTTCTTTAATAGAAACAATAAGAATATCATCAAGGGATTAATTCAATTATTATCTGAAGCTAATCAAGAGGTTCCAGATTTCTTAACCAAGATTTCAAGAGAATCTTCGTTTGGTAGTAGTAGTGGAAGAGGTGGTAGAGGTGGTAGAGGACGTGGTTCTTCTGGTCCATCAAGAGATTTTAGAAGAGGTGGTTCTTCTAGTTCTTCAGGTTGGGGTGCTAGTTCTGGATCTTCAGGTTGGGGCAACAGTGCTAATTCTGGATTTTCAAATTATAACAATCCATCACCTTCATCCCATCGTTCAGATTATAACTCCAACTATGGAAATGCCACTTCTAACTCGTGGTGGTAAATCTAGTATATATTTGTGCTAGATTTTTATTTGCTTGTTGCTTATTGCTATTTTTTTGTATTTGTTTTTTTTTGTTGTTGTTATTTTTGTTGTTATTTAAACTCCATGTCTCAATCATTAAAGAAGGAGGAAAGAGATTTTTCATCCATTAATTTTATCTTGTTTTAACAGGATATATTATGCTAGTTTAGTTGTTGGTTTTTTTTTAAAGGTTGCTTTTTCAAAATTTTTATTTCCCTTAGTGAGACCAAAAGAATTGTCTTACTTTATTAATTATTAGTTGGTCTTATTATTATTATTTGATTTTTGTTTATTTTTATTTTTGTTTTATTTAATGATTTATGGAGAGAACCCTTTTTTTGGGAATTTTTATCCTCAACCATTTTTACATAACTATGGGTTTCAATTCATAAATTGTATTACTATATCTTAAAGAGAAGAGTTTGATTTTTAAGTTTGGAAATAAAGCATAGAAAAGGCATAGAAAGTTTTATAGAAAATGAAGAAGAAGAATAATTTGAATGAATGAATTATTTGGTTAATTTACATTCATTGTTGAAATTTTTCCTTCTTGTTATTTTTTTAGGTTAGTTGTTACTTACATAGGATTTAGACATTGGGTTAATTTATAAAGTTTATAGTTTTCATATTATACGTATGAGTTAGAATTTTGTTGTAGGAGTTTGTTTCACTCTTCCTTGTAATATCGCCCTATTTTTTTTCCAAGCCAATTCGACAGATCGAGACTTCTCTTTTTTACAGATTCATACACACTTACCACAACAATGGTCAAACCAGGATTAAAAAGGTTAGCACTAGCCTTGATATGCCTATGGATACTATACTTTACAATCACATCTATATTTAGCAATAATTATTCTGATTCTGTCGAATTTAGTGCTGCCAAACTAGAACTCATACAAGGATTAGAAACCCATAGTGACTGGAAGAAATCAGGATTAAATTTCCAACCTAGTTCCAAAATCACACTTACTCAAGATTCACTAGTGGAACAACAATTATCTTCAGAATTCCCTTACGATCCTTCTGAATCATTCCCCAAATATATTTGGCAAACTTGGAAAATTGGACTAGATAATCAAAATTTTCCAGGTAAATATAGAAAATATCAAGCTACATGGGAAGAAACGAACCCTGGTTATAAACATTATGTACTTTCAGATGAACAATGTGACATTCTTGTAGAACATTTGTATGCTAAAATCCCTGATGTTGTTCATGCTTACAATATAATGCCCAAAAGTATTCTTAAGGCGGATTTTTTCCGATATTTAATTCTTTTCGCTAAAGGTGGAGTTTATTCTGATATAGATACCACAGGATTAAAACCTATTGATGATTGGGTTTCCAACAGCCAAGTATATTTAGGAATTATAAATAGTGCCGGGTTGGTTGTAGGTATCGAAGCTGATCCTGATCGTCCAGATTGGGCAGATTGGTATGCTAGAAGGATTCAATTTTGTCAATGGACTATTCAACTGAAGAAAGGACATCCAATGTTACGACAATTGATTGCTAAAATCACTCAGATTACATTAACCAGAGAAGAACAAGGCAATTTAGATAAAGTATTGGGAAAAGATGAAGGTGGAGATATTATGAATTGGACTGGTCCCGGGATTTTCACCGATTATGTTTTTCAATATATTAATAATATTCTCGAATCTTCAGCAAGTTTTAAACTGAGGAAATATGAAGGATTAGTCGATTGGAAATTGTTTACTGGAATGCAACAACCAATTGTTATCGATGATGTGATGCTATTACCAATAACTTCATTTAGTCCCGATGTGAATACCATGGGTGCAGGTGATTCTAAAGATCCAATTGCTTATGCAAAACATATGTTCCTGGGATCCTGGAAAAAAGACGATCCATTCGAACCAATGGCTGGTTGATGATAGATTTCTATTGCGTCTAATTTAAAAAAATTTTCATATAGATGTTGTAATAATTTTGTTTGAAGAATTGTATAAATTGAATAAACCTAGAATACTAGAGTAGGGCAAGAAAAATGATTCTGAAATAGAATAATGACTCATACTGGCGAAGAAGATGCCCCGAGTTTGGTATAGAACAAATTAGTTCATTACATATGGCCAGGGGTTGTATGAGCAAGAAAGTAATATACCGTGACATTCCAAAGGTAATGGTTATGAGTTCTTCTGTCATTGGGATACACTAAGAAAATGTGACTGAATTAGAAATTCCACCACCAAAGAAGTACCAGTTATTTCCTTTTTGAAGTTGTATTACATCTTAAAATCTGTATATTAAAACATCTCTATCCTATCTTGTTAAATCACCTTTTTGCGTTCGGGCTTATTTTTTTGGCTAATTAATTGAGATTATTGGCATTGTGGTATTTCATTAAAACCCAATATTAAGTTTGGTTTCATAACCTTTATTTGAGGAACGGTTAGACTATAAAAACGTACTACCACTTCTAAAAATTTTCTTAAAATTTCAACCTAACTCGATATTAGTTGCTAGTTAGAAAATGAAAAAACCATATTACAAGCTCATTTTAGTTGCGATATTCATCTTTGTGATATTCATTTCGTTCATGTCAATTTATGATGTGTTAGAAATCCCAAAATACTCACAATCACTAATCTCAAGTTTGCAATCTGTCTCACCTAGTGAGGAATTCCTTCAAGAATTAGAAAAACATCTTGACTACAAAACAACTGGACTTAATTTCCAACCTTCGCATCCATCAACCTTTCTTTACAACACTCCTGTGCTTGAACAATTAAATAAGGTATTCCCCTATGATCCAAAACTTCCCATTCCAAAACAGGTATGGCAAATGTGGAAAGTGGGTCTTAAGGATGAAGAATTTCCTGACGAGTTTAAGGTCTTTCGGGGAAGTTGGATTTCTTTGAGTCCGGAATATAAACATTATCTTAAGACGAACGCGGAATGCGACGCCTTGGTTGCTGAATTATATGCTGAAGTTCCTGATGTCGTCCATGCTTATAACATAATGCCGAAAACCATATTAAAGTGTGATTTTTCAAGATACTTACTTTTGTTTGCCTATGGTGGTATCTACGCCGACATCGATACTATCATGTTGAAACCAATAAAAGATTGGTTCTCCAATAAGCCACTGTATTTGAATAAAACTCTTGATTTGGGCCTTGTTGTTGGTATCGAATCTGATCTTGAAGATTACGTTGGTAAATATGCTCGCAGAGTTCAAATTAATACATGGACAATCATGGCAAAAAAAGCACATCCCATGCTTGCTGAGCTTATTAGTGAGATCACGGCACATACTTTGTGGAGAGAAGAAAATGGTCAATTAGATGCAGTTTTATTCCGAGATTATCGTGATGATGTGCTAAATTGGACAGGTCCTGGAATATTTACTGACCGTTGGTTCAAATACGTAAATAGGATTGTTCAGGGCGCTTCTGATAATTATGAAACTCTAATGAGTTATGATTTCTTTGATAAATTTCAACTTCCAATTACATTATATGATATGATGGTATTACCTGTAAAATGTATGCATCCAGGAATAAAACATTTAAATTCTGGCTCCTTGAATGACCCATTGGCATATATTCAACATATGTCGAAGGGGGTATGGAAACATGAATAGATGCTAAAGGAAACACCTGGGACTTTAAGTTTTGTAGAGGGGTTTATTTTATACTCTCAAATTACGGATCGATATTCCAACCAAAATACGAAGAAATTCTATTTAGATTTAATCCAGGTGTGGATACAAAAAATGTGTGTAAAAGATTATTTTATTAGATTGCTCTGTATTGTTCTCTTAGTGATATGGTGTTCACCAAACCAACCAGCTGGAGAAAAACAGATTCTAAGAAATTACCCAAGTCTTATGAAACCGCTTCATACTTCACATCTTTAAGTGGTCCAAAGTGAACAATGCACGATGATCTTGCAAAACCCCAGCTTTTTTTTTTTTGCAAAGCCACTGAAGATAAATGTGCTAAATAGTATTTAACTAAAATAAAAAGATTTTATAACCAAGAGAATTATGCGCTACCAGGGACAATACACGTGTTATCCAATATGGATATTATATCCCCCAATTTGGTGAAAGTACATTATTTTTTACAATATTTTTGGTTATTGCATTCAAAAGATATCCATAAGTCCCCATGACCCTGACTATCATCTAAGACCAACCAACGAATTCCAAAACCAGTTGCTCATACCACAACTTGGCATGCACATGGCTGAGTTGCCACCATTACAAACAATATAACTATCTACAACTAAAAAATAAATCATAAAAGAACAGAATAAGTTAACAAATGTAGTACATTATTTCTCCTCTCACAACTTTGTATATATTTGAGTCAATAATATAATCTGAGATTTCGTTTTCGTTTGCTGGTATTTCAACCATCTTCTTATTTATATTCCAAAGGTGAACCGGAAATGTGTAGAAAAGGCCGATAAGAAGCTGTGACAATATCTTCACCACTATAATTAGAAGCCTGAAACACCAGTTAATAATAAAGTGGAACTTTATATTATATTATATTTCATTCCATATCCCGATTGTTCTCATATATCCCTAAATAAACCAATTGTTCCAAAAAAAAAAATGCCACATTAAACACCCGTAAATGCAAATTTATTTAGCAAAATACCACACTGCATAAATTCAATTCCACTCCCTGTTTCTTATCATATTTCTTGGCCCTAGAAAGTATGTTTTCAAGAAAATCTAATAAATATCAAGATCTCGAGAATATCGAATGTCTGGGATCAGAAACACAAGAGGATAAATCTAATGTCTCTATCCATGTAACTAGCTTAAATAGAGAACATGGGAATTGGGAATTCTTTCTGGAAGTGAAGCAACGTCGGGATTCTATTTTAGGTAAACTTACATTCTATTTGAAAAGGTTTGGAAATTTCTGCCATTTTAATTCTAAAAAATTATTTGTTGTTGTTCTCACTATTCTTCTTGCTTACTGGTTCGTATATTTTGTTGATTTTGAAGCTACAGCTACAAAGTTTAAATATTTAAGATATTCTAAAGCATGTCAAGCTTCAAATATCGACTATGAAAACACTGCCATATCTTACGGTGTTAATTCTGGATATGTTTCTCCCAAGATTGAATTCGGTAAGAAATTAGATGAGCATCGCGATTATAAGAACACAGGAATAAATTTGCAACTTACTTCTCCAGCCACCCTTCCTTTACAATCAAAGGTTCTTCAACTGTTAGCCCAAAATTTTCCCTATAACAGGGATGAACCAATACCTAAACAAATATGGCAACTTTGGAAATGTAAACTTGATGATCCAAGTTTTCCTGAACATTTTAAAAATCTTCTGATAACTTGGACTGAAACCAATCCCAACTATATCCATACTGTGGTGACAAACGCTGAAACCTTTGGAATTGTCGAGAAATTGTATGCTAATGTTCCTGAAGTAGTTCATGCCTATAATATCATGCCTGCACCAATTTTGCAAATTGATTTTTTCAGATACTTGATCTTGTTTGCAAAGGGGGGTGTCTATAGTGATATTGATACCAAAGCTTTAAAACCAATAGATGAATGGGCGTCAAATATTGATACAAACCCTAATGGTTTAAAACATACAGGGGCCCTCTTTGATGAACCATCTAATCCTGGTTTGGTGCTAGGATTAGAGGCTGATCCTGATAGTGACGAATGGCACAAATGGTATGCACGTAGGTTACAAATTTGCCAATGGACAATTCAACTGAAGAGAGGACACCCAATGTTACGGGAATTAATTGCAAGAATTACTGAAATTACATTGGCTAGAGAAGAAACCAACGATCTTAATCCTGGTGCAAACATTATGGAATGGACTGGACCAGGTATATTTACTGATTATGTGTTTGATTATTCTAATGGTGTTCTCCAAGCATCATCAGATTTCAGACGTAGAAGATTTGATACCTTAATTGATAATAAGTTTTTCACTCATATGGAGCAACCTATTGTCATTCATGACTTGATGATTTTACCCATAACTTGTTTGAGTCCGGATATTGGATGGATGGGTGCAAAAGAATCTACTGACCCGATGGCTTATGTGAAACACATGTTTCTGGGATCTTGGAAGGCTGTAAACTAATCATTAGTCATTCAACACAAACGAATATAAATATTTCTAAACTTTGTTTTACATGAATATATAGCTGAAATACTATGTAGACTGAATATTTTCCAAATGGGAGACTTATATTTTGTAGAATAAATTTACGCTTTAATATTCTCATCTACGCTTGTATTCAAATTGTCAAAGTATAGAATTAACAAATTTTTACAAAATATTTTATTGATTGCACGATGTTGTACAACTTCATAAGACCAACAAGTGCAAATTCCAAGAGACCAAAACAGTTGGTACATCAAATGTTTAAATACTTTGAACTAAAACATTTTACAAAGCTTGGCCCCAAAATAAATGATACTAAAAATAAATTTCTAAACAAATATATTTTGTTACGCCAAAAATGATTAATACACGTGTGACTCTCAAAAAAAAAAAAAAAAAAAAAGAAAAGAATTGGTATCTTTCCACAGTGCAACAAAGCTACTATTTTTTACACCTTCTTCTATTAAAGTGATCTGCTAATTCTACATTCCAACAATTTTAAGAACTCTCAAGTTTCTGTAAACTGTAGCTTTGTAAATTTCTCTTTCTTTACATAATCTGAATAATGAAAGATAAAGAGATCTGCGAGTTTCGAAAGATAATATTGTTAATAAAAATAATAAATAATAAAAGTCTAAAAAAATAATAGTAGATTTTTATGCCAGATATAGATTTTGAATACATTTAATCCACATTTGAAATAGCCCCCGACTGGGTGTTCTCTACCAACTAAATCATTTTCCACAATACAACATCCTCTTACTATCAATACAATGGAAATATGTAGCTGCAAGAAGACACCAGTAGAAATTAAAACCGTTGATTCTGCAACTTTCTTTTTTTTTGATGTCCTGCATGAATATTCAAACAATGTGGTTACATCTAAATGCCAACTCCTTCAAAAATAAAATATTGCTATACTGTGGACAAAGCCATTGTTAAAGAAAACACAACCTGATAACTCTTAATAGTAAAGATAATTCAGAATGGACAGGGAATCTCACAAATATACACTTTTTTTTTAATTTTGCCCAACTCTCTTTGGTTCTTTTACACCAAATCTAAATACCATCAATGTTTGCAAGAGAAACTGAATCTAATACCAAAGGAAAATATCATTATCTAGAAAATGGTGATTCTTCAGAATCATTAACACCAGAATCATTGGAAATGCAAACAATCAAATCAAATGTCTTTGTCGATTTAAGTGACCTTGATTTTGACAAGGACTTGGATGTGTTTGGGGAACAACGAGGAACTACCATATTAGGTAGACTTAACTACTACTTGCACAAATTTGGAACATTTTGCTATTCTAATATCAAGAGAATATTTGCCATTATAACCATCATCACTCTTACCTATGTCTTGGTATCTTGGGTTGATTTTGATTCAGTTAGTACAACTTTCAAAAATTATGGTTCCTTGAGCTATCAGCCTCCTTCCAACCATTCAGTGGAAATTAATACAAACATAACCTATCAAACACCTACCACATCTATAATTGATATCGCTACTCCAACTCCTACAGTGGAATATGTTTCTCCAAGAGTTCAACTTCTCAAGAACATAGAACAACATTCTGACTATAAAACTAGAGGTTTAAATTTTCAACTAACCTCTCCGGCCAAGCTTCCCCTAGGTACAACTGTCCTTCAACAATTAGCTAAAACTTTTCCATATAACAAAGAAGAACCAATACCTAAACAAATCTGGCAAACTTGGAAAGTTAAAATTGACGATCCAGCATTTCCTGAACTGTTCAAAAATCTTCTGAAAACATGGACTAATGCTAATCCCGATTACATCCATCATATTTTAACTGACGCAGAATGTGATGCTCTCATAGAAGAGTTGTATTCTGGTGTCCCTGATGTTATTCATGCATATAAAATCATGCCTATACCTATTTTAAGAATTGATTTTTTCAGATATTTAATCTTGTTTGCTAAGGGTGGGGTGTATAGTGATATGGATACCAAAGCGTTGAAACCAATAAAGGATTGGGCCTCTCTTTATCCTATCTACTTAGAAGAACATTCTAACCCTGGATTTATTGTTGGTGTTGAAGCTGATCAGGATAGCGAAGACTGGGGAAAATGGTTTGCACGCAAACTTCAATTTTGTCAATGGACATTTCAACTGAAAAAGGGACATCCAATATTGCGTGAACTTATTGCAAGAATTACTGAAATAACATTGGTTAGAGAAGAAGCTGGTCAACTTGATCCTAAAGCGTATGTTATGGATTGGACTGGTCCTGGTATATTCACTGATTATGTTTTCGATTATGCTAATGGTATCCTTTATGCTTCGTCAACTTTTAGACGTAGAAAATATGATACATTAGTTGATAGTAAATTTTTCAATCATATGGAACAACCTATAGTTATTGATGATTTGATGGTTTTACCAATCACTTCCTTCAGTCCAGATATTGGATGGATGGGTGCAAAAGAATCTACTGACCCGATGGCTTATGTGAAACACATGTTTCTGGGATCTTGGAAAGTTGGTACCCAAGTTCCTATTGATGATTAAGCATGATAAGTAGAATTTTTCGAAAACATATCGTTTTTTGTGCATTTCTTTAGATTAATATATTAAGATATTTGTGTAGTAATCAAATTTTTACTTTAAACATGATTGCGATTAATATTGCAAGCATTTGTTAATTTTCATCAAACATCTTGAAAAGCCCTTTTTCAAAAAAGAAATGTTGTACTTAAACTCTCTACTAACAGATTCATTAAATAGTATAATCTAATATCTACAATATTAACCAATATAGTAAATTGTAATTGCTGTGGTTTGATCAGTCTCTTTGATATGCTATATACAGGATTCTTAAAAAAGAATTTCCTTTAATTTGCAACCACTGATAATCTCTTGGCAGTTTCTCGTAAATAGAATTAACAATATAGAATAAGTAGAGTACAAGATATAAGGTGAATAATAGCAACATATTATTGCCTTCATATATCAAAAAGGCCACAGTGTTCTATTTACGATTATAGGGATGAAACAACTCCTCATAGAATCCAAAATTAATAATATCCTGACAGTAAAATATTTATGGGCTTAATTTTTTAATTAACACAGCGTACAAGATTATCCTTAATCAATATAAAGTCTAAATGAATTCGTTTTACAGTAGAAGTTTTGTTTAGTTATGTCACCCTCCTGATAGTCACTGTTATACAATCTCGCTTCCTTCCTCCCTAGGTTTCTCCATAGACACTGATTAGTTTATCCAAGATCTAGATCTTAAGAATAGGAGATAATTTGACTTGAAAATATTCAGAAATTGCAAAAAAATATTTCTCTAAAAAATTAAAATCCAGGCGGGAACATTAAGGGTGAGAGAAAAAAAATCGTACCCCACAAACCGAAACTACGACACCCAAGCTGCTATTCTTAATGTTTAAATGACTCATATTGCCAGAGATGTATTTTCCATGGTAACTTTCCAAATACAAAGAAGGTCCTATTTGGTTATAGATGATACACCCAAAAGCACCAAAGAGGAACGAGATGGATACGAGATTTAACCACCCTGTCCTAAGTTCTCGTAAACTTCATCCCTTATTCTTTGCAACAAAAGCCATTTCCCATTATTTTAAATGCCACATAATAGATAAATTTCGTAAATGAAAATTAACTTCTACAATATTAGGGATTCACAAGATATCCTCTTAAAGTTTTCTAATATTATATATAAACTAAAAAATTTGTGTAAAGGGGATCTGACTTGATCTCTACCTTCATTTTTCTTATTCTCTCTTATTCTCTAACTATATCATCAATGTTTGGGCCAATGAAACAACCCATATCCCCAATAACAAAATTTTATGAACCAACCGATTCTGATTCTTCAGAACCTCTGTCATTTGAACCATTTGAAGAGACAACACCAAAAAGTACCATTTCTGACGAAAATGTAAAATTCGTTCCTATTGATATTGCAAAACAATACTGGAGTACGATTTCGACTATTTGCAACATATATATCAGAAGACTTGGTAATATCCGTCATCCTAACATCAAAACACTAATTACCACATTCGTCTCAATAATGTTATCCTACTACTTGTTTTCATTAATTAATTTAGGACCTCCAGCAACACATAGAACTGAATATAGTTCTCCTAAACTTCAATTACTTCGAGAAATTGACGAACATGTGGATTATAGAGTTACTGGATTCAATTTACAACTTAACTCACAAGCAAGTCTCCCATTGGAATCAACAGTTCAACAACAATTGGCTAAAAATTTCCCATACGAAAGAGATGAACCATTACCCAAACAAATCTGGCAAACTTGGAAAGTTGGAATTGACGATCCAGATTTCCCAGAATTTTTCAAGAAATATCTGAAATCTTGGACAGATAACAATCCTGACTACAAACATCATATTTTAACTGATGCTGAATGCGATGCCCTTGTAGAAGAATTATATACTGATGTTCCAGATGTGATCCATACTTATTATACTTTACCTAAATTCATTTTGAGAATTGATTTTTTCAGATATTTGATCTTGTTCGCTAAAGGCGGAGTATACAGTGATATGGATACCAGAGGTATCAAACCTATTGATGATTGGGTGTCAAATTACAATGTAATTTATGATCAACCTGCCAACCTTGGCTTGGTTGTTGGTGTGGAGGCTGATCCAGATTTTGACGATTGGGAAAAATGGTATTCTCGAAAACTTCAATTTTGTCAATGGACTATCCAACTGAAGAAAGGTCATCCAATGTTACGAGATTTAATTGCCAGAATCACCGATATTACTATAGCTCGTGAAGAAATGGGTGAACTTGAAGCTCAATATGGTAAAGATGCTAATGAAGATGTTATGGACTGGACTGGTCCTGGTATTTTCACTGATTATGTTTTTGACTATCTAAACAATATTCTTCAATCTTCATCAGATTTTAGACGTCGGAAATATGAAACTTTGATTGATCCAAAGTTCTTTCATAATATGGAGCAACCTATAGTTATAGATGATGTGATGGTATTACCAATTACTTCATTTTGTCCTGATATTGGTGCAATGGGTGCAAAAGATCATAATGATCCAATGGCCTATGTTAGACATATGTTCCTGGGATCTTGGAAGAATGCTGAACATGATCCAAGTCCCGCATTCCCAGAATAGTCGGGCAACCTTAGTTATATTAAAAACAAATGAATATACAAATTATAAATTACCAATTCAATTGCTCGAGAATCATATTTCTTTTCTCAACAATTTGTCTAAAATCATTTCGACTTTTGAATTTCTTATAGTAAACCGAACAATCTTTGTTTGTACAATTGTCAGCGCCAATTCGATTAACATTATTTCCTTTATTACCAAAAGCATTGAAAACACATTCTTTACACAAGTTATTGAGGTTGGCGACTGTGGATTCTTGCTCTCGATATTCCTGATAAATAGTAGCAACAAGTTGATGTTCATTGGCAGCACAATTCTGACAAATCATTGTGCTATTATTTAACTGTTCATGACAAACAAGACAAGTATTCCGGCTGATTCCTGTATTCATTGACAAGTCGTTACCAGCAAACCTTTGAGTAAATGCAGGTAATTCCCGATACCATCCTTTCACATCAACACCAAACAAATTAAATATTCTAGCTAATGGCGGTATTAGAACTCTTGTTATATAATATTCATAATCCAATATTAATGGCTTGTCTGTTTTGTATGTGGCTATAAGATCTTCTGGTGACATACAACGGTCTTTAATCCTATGTTTACTCGAATCTTGTATCACCACATATGGAACTCTTTCTCTATATTGTGGTTCTTTACGAGGATCTTCTTCGACCATCTTGCTAGCAACTACTGCACCAGGTGGTAAGTATTTTTCATTTTTATAAGTTCCATATCTAACTTCTTTCGCAAAACAAAAATCTTGAATTGAAATTTTATTAATGCAAATTTTATAAAACTGCTTTAAAGTGTATTCTTTAACTTTTGAAACATTTTGAGTATCAAACAATATTCTTAAGGCCTTTTCTACCATCTTTTGTTGCGCTGGAATTCCATCTCTTCTGACTGTCTCTATCCCTTTCGCATCAAACTTGGGCACTTTCTGATCTTCATACTCATACGAATATCCAACATATCGTTTTTTGGTTAAAAGTACACATGGATGATAAACTTTTTCAAACTTTAGTTTAATGGGATCAGGAAAGACACTGGTGATGTATTCGGCAATTGATTTACCCAATGTGAACGCTTCATCCTTGGATTTGCCTGGGAAATAAACAAACAAAGAATCAGTATCACCGTAAACTACTTTAGCACCATAATTTCCTGCGTCAATTAGTTCAATCGATTTTGCTAATATTTCTCTACCAGTTGAAACAATAGCATCTGATATATCTGAATTAGACATTCTTCCACTAAATGTAGCTGACGTATAACCATATGTAACATTTGCAATTAATTTCAATGCGAGTTGTCGAGAATTATATACTCTAGTTAATTCAGTATCATCTTTAAACGACTTCATCACTGATTTTACCTTAATTCGAAGTGATAAAAACTCTTCCAACATTTTAGCCAATATTGATTTTCTAACATGACTCTTGACAAATATAAATCCATTAGGTGATATGTTAATAGCATTATCTTTTCTAAGAAAGTCAACTAAACCTGGTGGAATATTGAGGTTTTTAAGATACCCAATATCATTTTTCCTAGGATTAAAATTGTTTAATTTCCCAAGCAAGGTTGAATAACAATAATTATACGCAATCATAATGGAAGGATATAATGATTGAAAATCTAAAACAACAAGTGGAGATTTATAAAAGTTTGAATAAGGTTCCAAGATCAAAGGAATACATTCAATAGGCTTCATCTCATGTACTTGTTGCTTTGAAGGAGAATTCAATAATAAACTCTCCAGTTTAGTTAATCGAGCAAGAATTGATTCAACCTTAAATTGAGAACCTCGGTAAAAGTTTGCACTAAATTCAATACCTATCAATCGAGAATGCTCTACATTTCTGGTGATTAATTCTTGTACTTCTACTATTTTTCTCACAATATCAATTCGAGATGTATAATATGATAAAACTGCAAGAACATCCAGAAAGGTTTCCTTTTTTAACCATTCACTTAATTGGAAATTCAGATACCTAGGTAATGAATGATGTAATAAGTGATATGAAACATTTTCAAGCAGATAACTAGTTAAATTCATATCAGATTTTAGAATTCTCCAAACATTAATCATATGACGTCCACTAATTTGAATATTAGAGGTATGAGTATACCCCCATCTATCACCAAATTTACCATTACTTTTATGAGAACCACGACTGAAGTCAGCCAAGATATTAATGTCAAATACGTTTCTAAGTCGTTCAATGATATATCCCCATGACATAACATTGATTTCATAACCTGATAAAATATCAGGGTCGAACATCTCAACTAATTGAACCAATCTAGATATCATTTTCAATTCATCGTCAAACACTTCAATATGCTTATTTAGGGAATACGAAAGTTGAGAAACAAGTTTATCACTGTATTTCCAGTGGTTGAAAATTAGTATTCCTGATGTGAATTCACAATGACCAAACATATTATTCTTGTCGTCAAATAAATAAATTATCATCGAAATAGGATCACGTAATGGATCAACATTTAATTTTGAATTTGGAGGATCAGCATGAATTTCCATCAGGAAACAATCCAAATAATTGAACCCATCAGGTCGACGTGCTATTTTCATTGAATTATAACTAAATTTGAAATCCTCCGATTGGGTGACTCCAGGTTCAATCTGAGATTGATATTTTAATTGTTTTCGGATCAGTTGCTGTTCTTCTGATTCTGACCATTGTCGAATGTCATGTTTCAGTGGTGGTTCAGGAATGTACTGCCAGGTAGAATATTCACCTGTTTTCAGACATTTTCGGAACTCTAAATCTACCGCAAGGTTTTCTTGAATCGTTTGCATTGTGGGCATTATTGGAATCAGATTCAGATCTTTCAAGGGTACTACAACTTTCTTGTTTGCAAATACCAAGGGATTTGAAGGAACATCATATATATTATCATAAAATGGATCACGATAATTAATCTTCAAAATACCTGCATTCTGAAACGCATTATTGATGTTTTCTGGTTTTAAAGAATTTGGAACAACAACCTCATAACAATTTTCTCCAATGTTTAACACTGTATTCTTGGTAAACGGTAAAGATTTGGTTAATGTAAAAGAACTTGAAATCAGTGATTCTAAATTATCCCCAGATGTACTTGGTTTCTGTTTTTGGGTCATTGCTTTGACCAAAGCTTCATCAAATTCTTTCAATTGTGTTTCATCTAAGCTATTGTCCAGATCATCAGTAGGATCTTGTTGTTCTTCTAGATTATGTGACTTTTGAATCTCATTGGTTTCAACTTCTTCATTCTCATCTTCATCAATTTCTGAAATACCACTTAATCTTGGAGAGCTTACAACATTATATTCTCTAGGTTGTTCTGATCTGCTTGTGGTCTGGGTTAATATGGGAAGACTCTCACTAAGACTAATATCAGATGTAGTAGCTTGCGACTGAAACAAAAATTGAAATTTATCCCATCTTACTATATCTATACCTGGTCGCATTGAAATATTATGATATTGAAGTTCTTTTTCATAATCTACTAACTCAAATGAGGTTTTAAATTTGTCAAATATATCACATCCATTAATATTTCTTGATTTGTAGTTCAAGTGATTTTCAGCATATTTTTCAAAATCTATTTCATTTGTAAAGCCAGTTAATTTAATCACATAGTCAAGCAATTCATCCAATCGTTCTTGATTCGACCAATTAGTTGAACCAGTTCCAAAATATGAACCGTTCTTTGATGTGGCAAGCACTTCTCCATATAAATCAAACAGACAATTTCGAATTTCACATTGATATTTCAAATCATTGTAAATTTGTTTCAAAGACGAAAGATAGATCCTTGGGTAACCAAATTCATCATATTTGTATCCATGTTGTGGTGAATTCCCTTGTCTAATTGACGACTTGTATTGGACATATTCATTTCTCTCTGTGAAACCATCATGTAATTCTCTAGGTGTCAACCAGCTTCTATTAATTATGCTACTAGTATTAATATCTATTTCCAAGGTAGATTTTCCGATCCTTCTAAAAGGACTTTCTCTATTGTCAACTTCCAGTATATCTCCATTTAATACATTATCATGGGTTATAAATGACGATAAATATCGTGATAAAATATCCAATTGTGAATTACTATATACCGACTTGTGAGTTGCATTCACTACGGGTGATCTGAAGTACAAACTTCTTGTATTTGAACCATCTCTAATTAGATCATTGTCAATATATAGCCAACCACAACCAAAAAGATTAAAATCAGTCAAGAATTGTAAAAGATGAGGTATGTGTGCTTCATAAACATAATGTGGGTCATATTTTATAGTTATATTCTCATTCTTACTCCCTCCAATTCCGTGTAATGAGATTTTATCATCCTGGAATAGTTTAGTTAGTCGGGTTTTGTAATTGGAGGATAGTAGAGATATTTTATAAAATAATTTATATCCTATTTGAAATCCATACATGGGAACAGCTTTACAAATTGACACATTGGCGATGTATCGTCGTTGCTTGTGAAGATTTGCTGTTCTATTTTCTGGTTGATAATCATCTTCGTCCTCTTCATCTACTTCCATGTCTTGGTTTGTATTTCTTCCTCTACTTGTTATATACGATTCTTTTAACACAACTTCCAAATAGTCAATACAAGCATTTATATGACTTCTTTGAGATAATTTCGCGTAATCATTATCACTACAATCCACATAGAGGTAAGGATAAAAATTATGAACATGAATCACGACATTAAACACACAAGGAGGAGTCTCATGAACATATTTTTGTTTCTTCTTTTGTGGAGAAACATTATTTCTTAAAAGTTTATCTTGATCAATAGATATAGACCCATATATTCTTATAATGGGAACTTGTGATACTTTGGTGTAATATTGGTCTAGCCGCGTTGGATAATTCTGATACGTGTCATAATCATTTATTTGAACTCGTAATCGAGAATTGATTTGAGATTCATCTGTAGTGGAGTTTAAATAGCTAGTTGTTGAATTACTGTAGCCATATTTGTCGTTCATTTATGTACCATTTGTTTTTTAGTTGTAGAATATGAAGCTGATATTATTATTTTTTATTCTTTATTTTTATTTTTATTTTTGCTTTGAATGCGCAATGTTCTTGGTGTTGCAAATTATTGCTTTCCAATTGCTACAGCCTCGTTTTGAGAGAAAAAGTCAAGTTTCAAATGGGATATTCACTATAATGTTGGAATTTATAGTAGTATTTCTAAATTTTGAAATGAAGTTTTACTATCTACAGGTTTTCTGGTGATTTAAAGGACACATTATTCGCTCCAGCAGAAGCCAAACTAATGTCTAATTGCGTCATAAAGTAAAATGTTAAGTTGGAATTGATCGCAGAATACATGAATAAATTTACTCAGAAAGAATAATCACGGTGTTTCACCCTGATCAATTCTATAATTCTTCATTGATTCGCAACATATTTGACATTACCTTAACTGCAAGAGAAGGACAGCTTTATGATGACATGGAATTGCTTGGCATAAGTAAGAAGTTGTACAGCCATAGTTTATACAAACAAACGTGGCCAAGAAAACCTTTACAAAGGTTTAGTACATTATCAAAGAAGCTTCTTTTGCATAAAACTGTGGTTTGTGAGCATGACCAAGATAAGGCGGGTGGGATGGGGTGTTTACCCGCGCTCTGGTTAAGATCTTCTCTAGAATAAGGCAAGACATTTTAGATTTGTGTCTTTTATCAACTTTAAAAGTACATGAATTATCATCAGACAACTGAAAAGACAAATTTTGAGAATTGCCCTGCCCACCGACAGATGAGAGAATGCTTCTATTCTTTTACGAAACATCAACATTCATGAAGATGAAACAAAAACAAGAGACAACCTATAACTCTACTGTTGAAGAACTAAACGCCTCAAATGTATAACTTTAGGCGGCGAAATCTTAAGTACTAGTGTGACTATAAATGTCGGTTGGAAGTATAGTTGATTTTTGTTGCATGACTAGGATGAGGGCGGACAAGAAAAAATAATAATTTTTTTTTAGTCTTTGCGAGAATCGCCCCTCTCTTTTAAGGCCACACAAAATAATGTACCTGAATAGTCCACCACTCCCTGAAGAGGGGTGTCTTAAGCATGCTTGGCAAAATTGAAAATACTAGCCAATATAAATTATATCGATACATCGATACATCGATACATAGATGCATTCATATATTCATACATTCATACATCTATCCAACACCATTGTAATAAGAAATACGGATGACAATTCTACTAAGCTAACCTATTTTTAGTTGGTGAATTTGAATTTAGGCGGTTTCACCTTAACCCCATAAAAAAAATTACAAAATTTATTGTTCGTAAAGGGAAAAACGGATAAATTAAAAATCTTCTGATTTTACCGAACACAAAGTTCAATCTTGAGTTGGCGGTTCCTGAAATCTGTACAAGCAGTTAACACATCTGAAATTGTTTAATGTGTTTTACCTAAAAATTTGTAAAGAGTATTCTTCCGAGAAACTGATACAAAATTCAAATTTTTTGCAGTGTTCAAAAAAAAAGAAGGAAAAATAGAAAAAAAAAATAGAAAAAGAAAAAGAAATAGCACAACAACAACACAGAAATACAACAAAATATTCACCCAGCAAATAAACAGAAAAAAAAGTGGGCTTTAAGTTAACAGTCACATTAGATAAATAAGTTGAACGAATTCGTTCACATTACAACCAACTTGCAACTTATATAAAAAAAAAGTAATTTTATTGCATTTATAAATTGTGGCATTTCCCACTAGTCACTCTACTCAACAACCAATATTGACATAAATTTTTACAGATTAATCAAATCCCGTTCGCACAGTAAATATTAGGGACTGTCAAACCAAAACACATTTCCACACAATCAATTTGCATTTCCTTTTAGAAAAACGTTATCTTTACTAGTTTACATTTACTATCATATAGTAAAATATACTCACAAACTGATAGATACTTTATATAATGTCACAAAACATGCAGCTGCATAATCAACGAGAGGGAGGATTTACACCAGATGATATAGCTATAAATAAGTTAAACCTTAATACTTCAGTGAATACTACAGTGGATACCGCAGTAAATACTGCAGTGAATACTGCAGTGAATACTTCAGTTAATATATTGGCATCAACAACACAAAGACCCATACAGTCTCCCCCTATACCACCTACTTCACATACACATTTAAATAGTGACATACAGGCACGATTAATGGCATTTCAACAAAGAAGAACGAAATTAGGTTCAGAATCAAGCAATAATTCAGTACCTGCATTATCTTCACCTACAATGACAACTGCAACTTCCAGTGGGAATAATCTGAGAAATTGTTCTAGAGATGAATTACTGAGAATACTGCCACTTGAAAAACCTCTCCCTCCATTACCAGAAAGTTCTAACCCACATGATTATGTTAGACGTTCCTTATCCGCCAATGACAAGTGTACCCGAGCTGGAGTTGGAGCCACCATCAACGAACAATCATCAGACAGTAGCTCAGCCATCTCCTTACCAGGATCCATGTCCAGTCCTATACTACCTAGTTATTCTCTTCCTTCAAGAGGCAATTCTACAAGTTCAAGATTAAGTTCATTATCAAGTCCTAAAACAATACCTTCTCAAATTGATATAAAGAAAAAACCTTCATTGTCACAAAGAAGAGGCATGAAATTAAATGTAAGTGATTTAGCTATAGGAAACACAAATAAGTCACCGTCACCTAGAATGTTGAGTCCTCCAGTAACATTTTCTGATAGTAAATCTGATGATGGTAAACTGGGTGGAGAATATCTTGCTCAAGCACCAATAGCATCACAATTAGGAACTCCAGGAGAATTATCAAGAAGATTATCTGAACGCAAAAGGAAACCCCATCTTAAACTAAATCTTGACAGTGTTAATTCTGATATAAATTCATTATCACGAAGCAGTAGTTTAAATAGATCTAACCCAACTATTAGTTCTTCAGAGGAAGTAACTCCAGATCCTGAGAAAAATATCGAACACCCACAACAACAGTTGCATGGATTATTTGCCAATTATTCAAATTATGTAGATATCAAATCAGGACAATTAAATTTTGCTGGTAAAGCATCATTGCATTCTGAAGGGATTGATTTCCTGAGTGGATCTTCGTTTAGAATTTCAATCGATGAATTAGAATATATTGGAGAATTAGGAAGAGGGAATTATGGATCAGTTCTGAAAGTTCTTCATCGCCCTACAGGAGTTTTAATGGCCATGAAAGAAGTTCGTCTTGAATTAGACGAAACTAAATTCACACAAATCTTAATGGAATTGGATATTTTACATAAATGTAATTCTCCATATATTGTCGATTTCTATGGAGCATTTTTCGTGGAAGGAGCAGTTTATATGTGTATTGAATACATGGATGGTGGATCACTTGATAAAATTTTTGGAAATAATATTGGAATTAAAGATGAATGTACATTGGCATATATTACAGAATCAGTAGTTAGAGGGTTAAAGGAATTAAAAGATAAACATAATATTATTCATCGTGATGTTAAACCAACTAATATATTGGTGAATTCTCAAGGTAATGTTAAACTTTGTGATTTTGGAGTATCAGGAAATTTAGTTGCATCATTAGCTAAAACAAATATTGGATGTCAATCATATATGGCACCAGAAAGAATTAGAACTATGAGACCCGATGATGCGACATATTCAGTACAATCAGATGTTTGGTCTCTTGGATTAACTATACTTGAATTAGCGGTGGGTCATTATCCCTATCCTGCAGAAACATATGGTAATATTTTCTCCCAATTAAGTGCTATTGTTGATGGGGAACCTCCAAGTTTAGATCCTGAAATTTATTCCACTCAAGCGCAAGAATTTGTAAATGCTTGCCTTAAAAAAAAGGCAGAATTACGTCCTTCATATGCAGAATTGGTGGATCATCCCTGGTTACAACAATATAGAGGGAAAGATCCACATCTTGATGTAACAGTTAAGAAACGATTAGTTGAAATTGAAACCGAGAATGTTCAACGTACTGGTGGAAAGCCCAATAATAATATTAAAGTTGCTTCTATGCCAATGCAAAATATTGAAAATGTTCATTCATTATTAAGGAGTAAAGTTAAAGCACCAGCATTACATAGAGGAGGATTACAATCTATAAATAGAAGTTTCTTAAATCACGACAAGTCATGAGTATATAACCTGTGTATATTCAAAAATGCATTAACTAAACAACTTTATTCGTCCTCATCCAACATCTTAGACATGTAAGGTCCATCTAACTTATAACCCAACTTAGCATAATAATTTCTAACACCAACACCGGAAATAACACTAATTTTTTTTGATCCATGTTCTTCTTTGGCAATTCTTGCTGCTTCTTCCATTAACAAAGTCCCAAACCCTTGATGTTGGAATTTTCTAGGATCTCTTGAATGTAATGGCACGACAGAACCATAAACATGTAATTCTCTCACAATAGAAGTTGGTTGAGATGTAAATTCTTTTCTATAAGTATATTTCTTGGTGGCTTTTCTTAAGCGTAATAAACCAATCAAGATATCTTTCTTGGGATCTTCATAACTTAAGAAAGTCTCCCAACCTCCATTAGCATAATAATCACGTCTAATTAGTTCAACTTGATCAGGAGCAATTTTATGATGAACTTCTTGTATACCTACCTCTCTTGTTCGGACATCTCGACAACTAGTACCAAAATCTTTCATTCTTGCAAGAGCCAATTCTCTTAGATTACCATTTTCAACACCTGAAGTAACCAAGGGCATAGGAATATCTCTTTGAACACGATAAATACGAGTCCAAGGTGGAACCAATGCTAAAATTCTCGCCACTAGATCAATTAATGCATTGGCATTATAAGATTTATAAAGTCCCTTTTTCCATAATTCATATAATCCAGTACCTCTAATAACTAATGTGGGGTATAATTTTAATCCATCAGTTCTAAAATCAGGATTTTCAAAATATTCTTTAAATTGTTCTAAATCTCGTTCCATACCAACATTAGGTAAATCAGGCATCATATGACTAACAACTTTATAACCGGCATCTTTTGCTACTGCAAAGGTTTCACATACTGCCTTAACAGTATGTCCTCTATTGGTGTCTCTTGCTACATCTTCATACACTGATTGAACCCCAATTTCTAATCTTGTACATCCATATTTCAACATATCACTTAAATGAGTTTCTGTACAATAATCTGGTCTCGTTTCAATAGTAATACCAACACATTTAGTTTGAGATTGTTGTGAGAATTCAATAGCTTCATCTATATCACGACCATTAAATCCAGTAAGTGCATTATGTAATTGAGTTATAAAATTTTCTCGATATTCAATAGGTAATGACATGAATGTACCACCCATAATAATATATTCTACTTTATCAATTGAATGACCTAATTGTCTTAATTGTTCAATTCTTCCTCTTGCTTGTTCATACGGGTCATATCTTGCTCTAATAGCACGCATAGAAGTAGGTTCATACCCAGTATATGATTGAGTGGAATATTCAAAATCAGAATCAGGACCACCAGGACAATAAACACAAATATTACCAGTATATGCGATATGAGGACATCTATGAGGTTTACACATGACAGCAACCACAGCAATACCTGAAGCAGTACGAACAGGTTTTGCTTTTAATTTAGGAATAAGGTATTTCTTGTATTGATCAGGAATGGAAGATATAATATCAGTAAGTCTAGGCTGTTGTTTTAATTTGTACTTTTTAGCATACCTGATAACAAGACCATTAAGATTTATATCTTTGGAATTTTTTAAGTGACGCCACAAGTTCAAGAGAAACGTCACCACAACATTGAATGAATCTTTCCTTTTCAGGAGCTAACTTCTGTTTCCCTGGCTTTTGTCTAGGAGCAGGCATGATAGTGTTGTGTAAAGGTTTATCTTAGATTGCTGTTATAATTACTCATCGCTTGGATCTAGTTTTTTCTTTTTTTTTAATTACTATTCTGTATAGTAAGCCGCACGGATTCGAACCAACCAGTTTATTCAAGTTACTAACAAAAAAAAATTTTCCAAGATACAGGAATCTTATAGGTGTGAACGACGTTTAATACCAATGATTGGATTGAGATCTGCTTGCAATATCCTTCCACGTAGTGCTGCTGTTGCAGCATTAGGAGTAAGAATATCCCCAATACAAGTCAGATCATTTAGTTCTACCCCTTTTGCCAAAGCCAAAAATCAAGTGGATATGGCCGATATTCCAATTACAGCTATAGGAGCTATGGCAGACTTTTATATCCCCCCTAAGATATGGCAACAACCAATTCGTCATTGGCCTGTTTTACTCGGTCGTAGATTTCTTTTGTTTGCTAGTAATACTTATAGTATTGTTAAATTCAAACAAGAAACTGGAGCTAAATTAGAATTTAATAGATGGAAAGATGATGCTATTGAAAAATTTATTAAAATGAATAAAGTATTTGCTCAAGCTTGTAATCAAAGTGTAGGTAAATTACAACGAGAAAAATATATTGCTAAAAAATTGGATCATGATTGTGGAACTGAAGTTTGTCTTCGATTAATTGAACGTGTTAGAACTTTCCCCTTGAATTCTAGTGTTCAATGGGAATTAGTTAGTATTGAAAACAACCCAAAGATTATTTCATTCAATGCTATTCCTGATAGAAATAATGTGGTTGTTTATGTTCAATTTATTATGAAATTGGTTACTAAACAAAAAATGACAATTACTACTGATGGAAAGGAAAGTGTTACTGATGTTACAAGTACTGACTATTTGGTTTATACTTTAGATCCACTTACTAAGGAGTTAGTCTTAGTGGGTAAATTATTTGAATCAAATTTTATGAGAAAAGTTTCTCCAGATTATGCCCAACAATCAAATCCAATTTGGGTTAAGAGATTTACTGCTGAAGCAGCTGATATTTATCGTGCTGACCCAAGAATACAATCAAAAAATTAAATTTAGATAGTTAAAACTTGTATATATTGAAAAGTAGTATCTATTATCAAACTAATATATACGCCACTCTACTTTTCCTTTATCTTTTATACCAATTTTGAAATTTTTATATCTTAAACCAAACAAACCAAAAAACACACACACACACAAATGTTAAAACAAGTTATTTTTATCTTCACTGAAACAAATACCTACAGTGTCTTTTTAGCAACTAGTATACATGTTTATCCCATTTTCTTTTTTTAATAAAACAAAAAAAAAATACAAAAAATTGTCCTTTTTAACTTAACCAAATACATTTACTCCATTAAGAAAACATCATCTTGATGTGTTCCTATTTTAACATCTTTCTTAAATGGATCTCTGTGGAGATTTACATTCCGAGCATCTAATCCTTCATTGGGGTTCCCCATCAAACTGTTCATTTTAGGTCTAACTGAAAGAGTACCACTTTGAGACCTTGAATCTCGACGTTGTAACTCTTGTGGGGTTAGAATGACGTCGCTTAATGACTGTGGAACGAAATCTTCTTCAAATTTAGACAAATCATCTTGATAATCGTCATCATCGTCAACTATAGCAGAAGTATCTTGGAAAAAATAACTAGTAGTAGATGTTGAAGAAGGGGTAGTTAATCGTGATCCTAATGAATATCTCGTAGTTGTAGAAGATGCCGATGTAGACTGGGGACCATTGGCAAATATATTTCCAAACATGGTTTGTGGTGGAGAGGTGGTTGAGATGGAATAATCAGTTGAATACGAACGAGGTAATGCTGAATTAGTAGAAGTTGAATTAGTAGTGGGTCCAAATGCACCTGAATATGAGTTTGATCCAAAAAGAAATGGTTGCTGTTGTAATTGGTTCAGTTGGCGTTGCATTTGCAATGGAGGACCAGGTTGTGAAAATCCATTAGGGGCAAATTGAAATTGCAGCTGCAGATTTTGACGCAGATGGGTTGGCTGTGGCGGAAAATAATTCGATTCTTGACTTGCAATAGAATTGGATTGATTCATAAATTGATTCAGCTGAGAAACAAAAGTCTGCTGTGGCTGTAATGAAATAGGTTGTTGTTGTGGAGGAGAAGTAGCTTGCAATTGAGCCTTAGCCTGTTGCTGCTGCTGTTGTTGCAAATTATTTCCAATATTTATAAAAGTTGCGAAATTGTTGGAATTTGAAACTTGTAAATTTGTAGGCGAAGTCCCAACAGGAGTATTATTAAAGGAAATTGAATCGTTCGCTTCCAATAAAGTACTATTTTGAGAATTTAAATTAAAATTAAATGAAGAAGACCTTCTTGTTTGTCTGGACCCATTCCCATTACTATATTGTCCATTTCCATAATTTAATAAATTCTTCGAGTTAACTCTTGTACCATCTGGTAAAAAATGAGCCAAGGCACATTTAAGTCCAAATTTACAGTTTCCTTTTTGAAAATATTTGCAAGGTAATTTATCTGCCGCTAAAGAACCATCTAAATTATGACTAAATGGACATGAATTACCTGCTTGACAAATACCTTGTTTAAAAAATTTACAAGGAACATGACTAAGATTTTTGTTTGTTGTGGAAGAAGAACTTGTAGAATTAGATCCATTTGTATGCGAAATTGATACTGTTCCTGGTGGTCCTGTATTAGGAGGTAATTCTCCAGCTATAGCTGACATATCGAAGGAATTTGTCATTGATCTTGGACGAGAACGAGATGTATCAGAATAATAATGATCTGAATGTTTGTTATTATAGTAGTGGTTGTGCTTGGATTGTGGCGTTGGTGTTAGATTTGTTGTGGATGTTACAGTTGTTGTTGTGGCAGCCGAGTGAGTTTTAACTTGAGTGGAATGAGAATTGAGTATAATATTATTTACATTCATTGAATTACAATTATCAACAAATTATAATAGTTAAATGTAAATATAAGCCGATTCCCAAGTAGTATATCTCAATTCGATCTGATTTGATAGTTAGGAGAGAAAGCCCACAAAAAAAAAGATAACGAAAATAAAGAAAAAAAAATGATAAAGAAAAAAAAAAATCACAAACGGGTAATAATAATTCTTGAATTATATATTTAAACTTCAATAAAAAAAAGAAATAGAGATAAAGAAGAACCTGGGTTAGTAAATTAGTAAAAATATTAAATAACAAAGTGTAAACAGTATCAGGTCAGGTTTTTTGAGAAATAATATTATGTGTATGGGTCGGTGTGGAGCTTCTATTTCAACCGTCCAATTGAGTTTGAGTTTGCGACCCCCTCCTTCCATTGTTCTTTTGAAAAAAAAAAATAATTCGAAATTGTAAATTTTTAAATTCTATTTTCAATCAAACGTTTTTGGAAACTAAAAAAAACTGTGGTGGTTATTTAAAAAATGGTCATGGATTAGTAACTAACAAGGTAATCTTAGCGTGGATAATACGGATTATATTAGTAATGTATTGGGACTTATCTGAAATCTTAAAGGTTGCCTGTTGCCAGTTACTAAAGGTGATCTTATGGTGTAGACTCCAACGGTTTTTTCAATCTGTTATTTGGTTTTGTGACTCAGACACTCTCCTGTATATAATGATATAGATAAGGAAGAAACTTACTTCTCCAAGTTCACATCTAATTCAAATGTACCAAAACTTTTCTTCATTGATAGTTGTTTCTGATTACTGTTTCTTTAGAAAGATTTCATTTAACATGTAAGTTTTTATCAATTCCTGTGGTTTTATAGAAATTTCACGGGTTTACTACCAAGTTAGGAAACCATATCAATTTTATGGGAATTTTTGCAAAATTTTAACGAAAACTCTATAGAAGAGATTTTTTCAACTCATTCTGAATAGGTTCTACAAAACGTTCCTTAAGACATGACCTTCTTAAAGCTCCCTTTCCATACCTTCCGAGTAAACATTGCTGCAAAAAAAAACAAAAAAAAACCATCCCCATCAACATTAATAAGCAAAATAGTCACACGATTTAGCTTTACAATACGATATCTTTTTCAAAAATATTATCAGAATTTCTTTATCTCTACCTATGAAATATCTAAAAAAGCAAACTACAAAAAAAAATATAATGTACACATCTAACGACGATCAGTTGATCCAATACCTCTCTTACCACTGAATAAATGTTTAGGTAACATAGCAGTAGAATGACGATCACCTTCACCTTGTCTTGCCATTCTATTACGTTCTCTTCTTTGAATCTTGGCTAATCTTTCAGCTTGAGACCTTAAAGCACCATCAGCTAAACCATCATTAAGACGATCAGATTGATGAGCAGCCATTTTCTTTTTAGACAATCTAGATGCTTGTATACCTTGATTTTTCTTTAAAATATCAACACCAGATAATGCCTTACCTTCATTCTTCTTACCTTTACTAACTTTTTCTCTTAATTTACCAGTATCATGACCAATATTATACATATGTTCTTCCATTTCACCGAATGATTTCTTAACTTGATCTCTGGGCATAATAGCTTTGTTTTTCAATGATTTTCTATTTCTAGCTTCAATAATCATAGTTTTTTGTTTATTTCTAATCCAATTAGCTTTTTCTTTAACTTCTTCAGTTTCTTCATCTTCAATATCAGAATCAGAATCATAGAATCCTTCTTGTTCTAATCTTTCTTCTTCTTCTTCTAAAGCTTGTAATTTAGCAGCAATATCTGGATCCAAGAAATCATAAACATTCTTACCATCCAAGAATTCTGGCATAGTATCATTTTTCCAATCTTCATCTTCCAATAAATACTTATCTTTCAAATTAATATTGAAAACACCAGCACCACCATTTTCAGCTTCAATATCTCTAGCCAATTTCCTTCTATTAGGATCATTAACATCAAATTTACTTAATTCCTTAATAGCATCAGGAATATATGGTGCTCTATCAACATCATCACGTGCTTGTGGTTTAGCAACATGAATCTTATTTAATACATTATTTACACGAGCAGTACCTTTTAATTTTTGTTCAATTCTCGCAGTTAATAATTTTTCACAAGCATGATTACGTACTTTCATAACATTTGCTTCTTCATGACAAGAAGCATCCATAACTTCAACACCAGGAACTGAGGTTAAAGATTTTAATAATTCTTGTTTTTCGGAATCTAAATCTTCAACTTTAATAATATCAGATTTATTCATGACTACCATAACTGATTTATTAGCAAATAAAGGTTTAATAGAATGAAATAATTTAACTTGCGCTTCAATTGAAAACCCACATTGTTCAGAAAGATCCATAAAATATAAAACACAAGATCTTAAATGAGCAATAGCATAAATAGATTGCATTTCAATATTATTCATTTCTTCAGTAGGTCTATCCAAAATACCCGGAGTATCAATAGCTTGAAATCTTAAATATTTATAGTCAAAATGTCCAACATATAAAGATTTAGTAGTGAAAGCATAAGGTTGAACTTCAACATCAGCTTTAGTAATACATCTTAAAAATGAAGATTTACCAACATTAGGATATCCACAAATAACTAAAGTTCTTGTATTTGGATCAATACTTGGTAAACGACCTAAATGTTGTCTAACTTGTTCCAAATAAATAAATGCATCTTTTAATTTCTTGGTAATAGTAGCCATTCTACCCAAGGCAGCACGTTTTAATTGTTTACATTGATATAAAGATTGACCAAACTTTAATAATCTAACATAATCTCTAGAAACTTGTTCAATCAAAGTTTTAGCTCGAGAAACAGCAGCTAAAGAAACTTTATAATGATTTTTTTCATATAAAGTATCCATTAAATCACGATGGAATGGGTGAACATCGTTAATATTAGGGAATCCACTTATAATATCGTTAAATTTCTCAGTAAATCCTTCAGCAGTAAATTTAACTTTTCTCATATAAAATGCACGAATACGAGTGATTTTAAAACCTGGTCTAATCACAGTTGGAGTTTTTCTTTGAGTTCTATTCAAGACAATGTCCAACATATCGTTAGCTGTTGGAACAGTAGGTATATCTTTCCATGAAAGTTGCATCGTGTGTGTGTGATTTAGTAGGGTTTGATTAAAGAACTACTTATAGCTGAAGTATTAAGTAGTAGATATTTTTTTTAGCTCTTCCCCTTAACTATAAATCTCTTCGCAAAATTTTTTTTTTTGATTTCTTTTTTAGAATTTTTCGTGCGGCGTAGACACCTTCCTAATTAGGGAAGTATCTGATTCAGGGATTCTTACTTAACAAGATAAGAGAGAGAGAGAACACAACTATATGAGCTTTTACAAATCTAGAAACAACACAGAACTGAAATATAAAACAATAAGAATATCAAACCTGAAATTTTTATATCTTTCTTTAATATACAATTGAACATTAGTTGTCTACTCATTGTGATGATATACTAAATAATTTGGTAACCCAAATACTTCATATCCTAATCTCTTTGCCATTTTAGCAAACCCTTCAGTTTCAATCAAATGATAGAATGGGAACGAAGGGAACATAGCTCCATCTCTATGTACATCTGCCTTAACCATGACTGCACCACCTCCAACACCATCAAGGGCCATTTCCGAATTAACATCTCCATTTGCATCATAAAAGTGAGCCATTAATGGTCTATAAGTAGCCATTTCTGAATACCCTTCTACAATAATTTCATCATCAGCTAAATTACCAGCAATCTTTAAACCTTCTTCGGACTCAACCCAATTATTGAAATCATATGGTCTAATAGCTTCTTGATTAGTATTTGGATCAACATATCTTTGATAAACATTGGCAGATAAAACTGGTTTGTCATGAGCTGTTAAATCTTGAATTAAAGTTGGTGGTGTTTCAATAATATCTGCATCTAACCATAATACCCAAGATGTGGAAGGAGAAATAGTTGTAAACACTAAAGAATTTCTTGCTAATGCCATCATTGATCTTCTTTCCTTTTGAACTTTAAATGCGTGTCTGTCTTTTTCTAACTGACTCTTTAATGAATTTGAATCTTGTCTTAACAATGTAATTTTCTTAAAATTCAATTTATTTTGAGCTTTAGATTTCTTTAAAGCACCTTCTAAATCCCTTAATGCTTGATCACCTTCTTGAGTTCTAGGAAAGATAAATCCAAGAGAAATTAAAGAATGATCATAGGTTAATTTATTGATATTTTCCCAATATTCAGATAAGAATTTTGACATGGGTGTTAAAATTAATATTTCTTCCCTTTTAGCCAAGGCATCAGGAGAAATTGTCAATTTGTTTAAATCATAATGACTGATATGATTCTTGGGTAAATTCTGAAGTATTACTGAATCTTTGTTCTTACCAAACCATGCATTGGATTTCTTATTGTAATTATATTGAACTTCTTTTTTACCTGAAGATTTTGATGAAAACAAGAAAAGATACAACATTACCAACACAGTAAGTGGTGCTAGTAACGCCAAGGGTCTTCTTCGCACGTAATTAAAATATGGATTTTTGTAATAGAACATTATATTAATTACCAGTCTGATGAAAACTGTTTCTGATAGTTTAACTCTATAAATATTGGTAAACCAAACCCTCAGATTTAGACAACAACTTTCTGTACATTTTTTTTTAGAAACACGACGTTTTTTTTGATTTCTGCAACTTAATCAGGTCGTGCAAATGCACAATATTTGTAACACACATTGAAGAAAACGGTTATTAACATATAATAACGCTTGGATATATTTCGAAATACACAAAAGGCTAAAATAAAATAAACAAAACAATAACATAAAAGGTTGTAGAAATATATATATATATATATAAAATCAAAGCGAAACAAACAAGCCCAGCTTATTTAAAGACTTTACCATCGGCTATTTCTATCTTTTCACCATTGATAACAACTGGTTCATCCCAAGCAAACATATTGTTGATGAAATTCTTAGATTCCTCATCAGTAGGATCTAACTTGGTAAATTCATAAGATTCCCAATCTGGAGCAACATCAAAGGCTGGCTTATAATCTTGACCTCTAACCAAGAAAGCACCAGTAATACCATTGTTGTTGTTTTCACCATAAACAACCATACAACCAAACATATATTTGGTAGAAGCAGATAATCTGTTAAAGAACCCACCAACCAAGTTATTGGACATGAAGGTCAAAGTTAACTCATCGTTATACTTGTAATCAACTCTCCATAAAGACCATTCTTCTGGGTCATATTGGTTCTTCCAGAACCATGGAATAGCAGTTTCTCTAGTTTCTTCGTTTGAGTAAACTCTTTTCCATTCATCCAAGGCAGCTTTTGGTCTACCTAAAGCTTCCAAAGGATGTTTTGGTTTTGGTGCTTCAGCAGGAGGAGCATCTTCTTCAGCTTCCTTCTTAACTTCCTTCTTGGCTTCCTTCTTTGGAGCAGCAGGTTCTTGCTTCTTCTTTTCCTTCTTTGGGGGAACATATTCTTCTGGCTTTTCTCTGAATTCATACTTTGGTACGAATTCAGCCAAATATTCAGAAGCAATAATAGTCTTGAACCATCTAGTAGTGTTTGGATGTTTCTTTCTCCAGTCAGCACCAAAGAACCAATCAAAACCTCTAATGAAAAAAGTAGCAGCAAGAATATCAGCAAAAGTAATTCTTTCACCAACTAAATAAGTATAGTTGGCTAATCTAGCTTCATAGATACCAACAACTTGTTCAAGATAAGCAAGAGATTCATCAACCAATTTCTTATTGTATGGAATAATACCATTGATTGACTTGTGAGGTTTAGCAATAGTTGGTAAAAACTCAGTGTTGGAAAAAGAAGCCCATTTTAAAACTTGGGCATATTCAGCAGCATTCTTTCCTAACAACTTAGATTTTGGATCAGCCAAGTTAATCACTAAAGAAATGTTAGTATTTTTCTAATTAAACTTCAATCTATGAGTGTGTAGTTATATCTCAGATTATAAATTCTCGACATAATTTATTAAGACAGGGATAACTGTATAATAATTGAAAAAAATTTCTCATCATTATAAAAACATCACTCAATTACTCTAATTTTACATACAGTAAAGAGAAATTGCAATAATTTCATGCAATTTAAAACCTTTTGGTCCAATAAATGCTGGAATCTTGTTCAAGGGGAAGTACTTGGTATAAGTATCATCCTTGTCACTAATTTTAATGTCTAAATTGAAATGCTTGACAATAGCCTTTGGAGCAAGACTTCTGATTTGTTGAGTAACGTATAAAGTACCTTGGGACATCTTATAAACTGGCAATTGTGTAGAGATGGTTTCCTTTTTATATTTGTGTCATCATGACACAGGAGAAAATTTTTCAAGGGCGGATTGATCAAATCCGGGTAAGTTAAGTCACGTTCGTTCTAGGGTTAGCGCCACAACACTGACAAATTTTGAGAAGTACCATGAAGTAACAAGCCACATATTTCAGTACTGTCAAAATTTTCTAGCCTATTGCCTCTGTAGCTATAATTGAAGCAATTAGAAAGTACAATTCATAGTTAAAGAAGAGACAACGTTCTATTTCTCTATTAAGAAGTTGAAACATGCAAAAAAAAAAACTCATAGGATAAATGTCCCGAGAAGTATTTACTCGCTACCAAACTGTTCACACAAGAGAATAAGGAGAACCCAAGTTGGACCATTTAATAGTAATAGCAATAACAATAACAATAGCAGCAATGACCGTTCCTGGGGGTTGAAAGAAACTTGTTCTCTTGCTACAATTTCCAACTTGTAGTGTAAAAATATTGGAGATCACAGGCTGCCTCATGTTAGGTTTCGCTGTAAATGACCAGAAAAGGACCATGAAGAACTAAGTTGGATTGTGTGTTTTTATTACTAATAGATTCAATACGCCCAAAAACGCGATATTGTTAATGGTATAAAAATTTTCTTAGTGCATGAGGCTACATCTTACAATTATTTTTTTCTTGTTTGAAGCAACCTTCTGCCTCAGGGCAATGATTCTGAGCACTGGTATAGAAAATAATTATTGCTCTATAAGTATTGTGAAAAGTGGTTTAACTCTATGGAAATACTATAAACATACACATCTGAATTTCAGTGAAGTGATCCTACGAAAAAGAGTGCATATTTGTTTTGCTAGTCACTCAATCAAATATGATATTCACCCTGAAACCAAAGAGACTGCCCTTTCTGCAGCTAATACCTCCAAATTGGTATGCTTAGATTCCAGTTTTTAGCGCTTACCAGCGTGAGGACAGTGATGTGTTTCAAAGAGTTCTTTTTTTTGTAAAATGCTTGTCGTTAGAGACTTTTGCGCTCCTCGAGAGTTAGCAATGAAGACATATTTGGTCATTCTACAGAAGAAGTATAACATTTACTTGTTCATTAATACAGTCCAATCTCTACACTATCTATTTAATGATTATCAAGACTAAAATTAGTTCCACTTGAATTATCCCCTAAAGCCCATCCAAAGTTGTTTTTCCATTGAAGTTTCATTTTAGGATCAATTAAATCATTTTCTATTTGAACAAATATTCTCTTGATTTTATTACTGGGCTTCTGTATGACATCAGGTTTATCCAGGTTTAACAACTTGTTGATTACTTCTGTAAGAATAGCACAGGCAGTTTGCCTGCTACTCAAAAATGGAAAATCACTTGACAGAGTTCCAGTTAATGGTTTGACATATGATGATGACTCTTGTAAATTATTATAAGGAAGTATGTTAAATGAATTGATTTCTACTTGAGATGATTCCTGAAGCGAACCAATAGTATTCCGATCCTTTGAAAGAAAACTGTAATCTATTTCCATTTCCTGGGATTCTGGGTTATTCATTGAATGAGTTAATTTGATAAGGTACCAAAAGTACTCCCTTAGTTTATAAGCATCACTCTTATACTCCTTCCTCGATTGCTGTGCAAATTTTAATTGAACATAATCAAAATCTTTAAATGAATTGTTTAGATTGGACTTGTCAAACTTGGTCAAGTTTAAAAATGGTGACATATCCACAGAAAAAGATAATGCAGTATTTTCAGGATAAATAATCTCTGTATCAATATCGGAATCAACACTTTGCCTCTTATTATTTAAAATACCAAAATTTAACCTACTGTCTAAATTGTACTTTCGAATTACTAAAAACTTGAGAATTGCTACTCCCTGAATACAACCTATAGCAACAACAGTTTTGCCAGATTTCAGTCGTAATATCTGATTGGCTCCTTTCGAAATCTGATTAAACAATTTAATTTGATTGTTTAATACCACTTTGTGAAATTCAGAAAGTTGTTCTGATGGTACTTTTAAATAAATACTTAGTAATACCAAACATATACTTACTAATATTGCCTCGAGTTCAACAGACTGACTGGAACCAAGAGGAAAATTAGATCTGAGATTATTCCATCTTTCAAGTTGTATCTGAGTCAATTTTTCCAAAGAAATATCTCTTTGGTTTGAACAGTTTATAAGACAATCAAACAAAAAGGACTCCAGGTCATTTTCTGCTGATTTCAGACATAAAGTTGGGATTATTGACTTCCATAAATCAATATCATTAGTTAAATCAAGAATCCAATAGTACTTTTCATTTTCTAATAAATTAATATATGCCAGTGAATCCAATTTACTCAGTGACTCCGTAGCATACAACAAACTTCCATACTGAAAATGTGTAGGGTCGAATTGACGATAATGCTGGTATTGGGAGCCAGGTAAGTTGTTTATTTTTTGTTGAGATACTTGGTTGAAGTAGTTGGTATTAGTTTGAGGATAGCTATAGGAATTAATTGGTTGTACGTACACTAAAGGGTTATGATTTGGTTGGAATTCGCTTTGGAAGCTTGACGATCGTTGGTTTTTAAAATAACTTTCCTGTAATAATTGATTACTTATTTGATAATTTTCAGAAATGGTATTCCTTCTCGTGCCTGATCTTGCAGATATTACTAAAGGTGTAGGCAGATTTTGACGAGGTTCCGTGCAGATCGAAGGATAGAAACTATACATATCTTGTTGGAACAGAAGATCAGATTCTCTTAATTCTTCTGGAGTGTGTAAGTGTATATATGAACTATAATGTCTTTTTCCCTTGTCATACAATGATGCAATAGTAATGGATTGATCTAGTATTCTATATTGAGTATCAGGTGGCGGACTCGGTAATCTTATAGGACCTTCATCAGGATTGTAATAATTATATTGAGTGAAATTCAATCTAATACCTCTATAACACTTTCTTTTAGATTTAATACAGTTTCGACACACTGGTTGTTGTTCATCGCATTTGATATGTCTATCTCTGCATGTCACGCATCCAGATCTAGTTCTGCTGCGTTTCACAGTCAGATTTAGTCTTTTCTTTGCCATTGTTGTTCCCACACTTTATTCACTGGAGATTTGAATCCACACGCTATATCTCCCTTGTCAAACTTATCAATTGACGATTGTTATGGATATTTGTCAGGGTTCGGAATCAATGAGAATTGCACGATTGTGAGTTTTATGGATAGTTGGTAGTAAAAAAATTTCTTCAAAATTGTTTTAAAGACAATTAGGTTTTTGAAAGTCACTCCTTAAAGATTTTAATAATTCCTGATGGTTTAGTGTGTTTGTAGTTTTGCAAAAATATTGTTCATGTTTTTCTCAATTTTGAGACACACTACCAGTTATATAATTTTTTTCTTAGAAATTTTTTGTTTTTTTGAATTACGGGAAGCAGTCCCTCGGTTTACAAAACCCTTACAAAAACTATCCTTTCAACATTATGTAATAATTCTTAAGTCGGAACTTGTCATGAAACCTAATTTGATGAGTGATGTATTAAAAATAGAGTTTGACGCCACGTCAGACCAAATAAGGTTTGGGCGAAGTGAAATTGTGGAAAATGTCGCGGCTATGTTTTTTTTGCAATTAGATTTACGAAATTACAAGATGCATTAGGTAGGATTAAAAACAACACTTCAATCTTACATTTGTATTGCCATTTCATGACCAAATCCTTTTATTTTACTTTATTTTTTATTTGTTGCACATGGTATGGGTGGGGAACAAAACGAAATCTGGTGATCTAAATTATGCACCAGGGGTTAAAATCAAGCAAGTCTAGAGATTTCGTAAGACAAAAACTATAAAACTGTCCGTTTAATTGGTAAATTAACATAATAGAACAAATTCTGCTCTAGATTCCGATCCCCGCCCCCTAAATTTAAGTGTTGTTTGTTGTTTTTGAAATTGTCATTTAAAATTTTGCATCTGTAACATTACAATTTTGAACTCTCGTAAAGCTTGTTCCTAACCATAGAAATGGGGGGGGGCCCTGGGGGAGTTAAGTGAGTAGCATAACCTTTGTTCAACACAGTGAACATAACCAAAATACATTTTTCTTTTTGCCCGTAAAAAAAGACTTGCTAAACATACGCATAAAAGGGAAATATCTGATAACAACAAAAAAAAAGTTAAAAAATTCTTGCATAAAAAATATTATTTAAAAATATTATTTAAAAAAATATTTGCAACAATGGGCGAGATATTTTTTTTAGTTAAATTCCTTTATCCTGTATACTTTCGCCCAGGTTTCACTCCATCAAATCCGCAACTTTTAGCGAATACACGAAACTGGGCGGAATATACTGTTTCAAGGTCCAATAATATTCTCTGGTACTAAGTGGCCGAAACTTTGACTCCTAAATTGGAAGCAGGGGATATTGCTCAAAGTTGCGGCACATGATCTAGACAAAAAAAATAGGAGATTGTTGACCTTGAAACTCTCATAATTACAATTTCTAAAAAAAAAGAGCTTAAGCATATATGCGGGAAACCTTAAACTATAGTCATAGTTTATGTTTATTTTTAACCATAGGATCTAGTAAAATAAAACCAATTCATTTTTAATAAAATCGCTAGAGCACCTTTTGCGAATTCTTTCGAAAATTCTTGGGCAAATTTGAACAGTACTATTGATTTGGATGTGTGAGAGTACTAAGTAAGAGACATGTGATATATTTCTTCTAACTACAACTACTTTCATTTTGTTCAAATGACGCCCTTTGCCTATTCCATCATATAGAAGAGGTTTATTCTGGTATAATTTTCATCCGCAATTCTGTTGTTGCAATATGATTGTTTTTGCAAGACTGATTCCTATTGGTCGAAAGTAAACAATTAAACGACTTTGACCATATTATCAGTGAATATATATAGAAAATGCGTCAAAGGATCAGAAGAACAGTTGGGCTCTAGATGGGTCGAAACAGAACTCCCGGGGTGAGAAAGCAATCGCAATCAACTATATCTGAGAATCTCTGACCAATCAGCAAGCAAAGCAGCGTTTGGCTCTATTCAGAATCGATAGACATTCTTGCAGCAAGCTTTAAACCTTTCAAAATATATTTCTTGTCAATTGCTAAATGTTGTGAATTATTATAGGTTGAACTTCCCGACTAAAACGATCCTCGAGCAGTATAATCATCCAATTTCGGGATTTTTAATAGTTGTTAAAGAAAAATCTAGAAATAGCAAGTTGCCCCAAGAATTCTGCAATTTCATCAATTCGAATAGAAATTAGCTGGGGGTGAAAATATCGAGAATAAAAAAGATATTTTCTACATGTAACTGCTGATTCTTCATCTTTTGACTAATATTGAATAAAAATTTGATGTTTCAAAATTCTTGGTTACTGAAATTGTATTGACCCTTTTGTTTGAGATGAAAGCTTCCGGGAAAGTAAAAAATGTGATCATAGAAAGAGTGGGACTCTTATTGCCTCAATCTTACAATTAATTTAAAGGGTGGATATCATCGGCAGAAGAACACATAAACCAAAACCTAGGAAGTTGTTGTCGGATTAAGGTTGTTTTTAAGGCTATGGACTCAGGACCCAAATTACAAATAAAATACTTTGAATGAAAAGTGGAAACCTATGAACCAACATGGAAAATACGTGGTTGTTAGAGTTGTCGATAATCGCATGTTTGTGTTAACAATGGTGTGTCAATATTATTATTTAATTACAAATTGTAATTAAATAATATTTGAAAAATGTACCAGGAAAAAAAGGAGTGCCACCTACAAATATTTTTTAAGCAGTGAGAAGTTCGATTTTCAAGAATCGAGTCGCTTAGGCGGGATCAATCTGGAATAACATAATCAACTTTATTGTAGTATCACATTGTTTGAACTTTTCTGTTTTCAAGAAAATTATTGAAAATGAACCAAATGAAGGAATTACCAGTTTTCTGTCCAATAACCAAAAGACAAGAGTTGTTAGGTATTTCAGTGTTTAATGCTTTAAAAAATTCCAAGGACAGCAAATCATCAAAGTCAAACCGGAAAGAACTTCTATCATTTTTTATATGAACTGGGCTAAGTTTCACTCGATATTAATGAGAAAAAAAAACACCATCATTTTATTGCTACAATTGATGCCAAAAGATAATAGGGTTAACATATTAGTATTGACCTTTTACTTCAAATCCTATTATTGGATTTTCATCCTGATGTGAAGCAACTTTCAAAGAAGGACAACTCAGGTTCCTGTCTGAGCTTTTTTGTTCTTTTGGAAAATATTATTAATAAAGATTCCTTTGATATTGATCATTTCTATATAATTTACAGTAGAAACATTATCTTTGAAATTGAATTACATTGAAGTGCTATTTTATAGCAACGATTTATAGATTCCTCAAATTAAATGTCCAAAATAGATTTGAGAGGTGAATGCAGGAACAATTATTTGTTTAATGTCCAAGTCAATATATGAAAACGACACTTCCAAACTTTCATCATTCCCAGATTCCTACACCAGAATTTACTAAAGGAAATTAATTAAATATTCTTAATTAATTCAAAGAGTATATACCATTATGTAGTTTCTTCTAAATACATAATTCTGTGGATATTTAATTCCATATAATAAAAACATTTGGAGATATAACGTGACCAAACTCAAAATTTTTCTTGTGCAAAAAAAAAATGCGACATTTACCACATTTGTAATAACCAGATAGCAAGTATTCAAAACATCAACTACAATTCATTGTTAATAGTTTGTTTTTCTATTTCTAACTACCAAACAATGGTTTCTGACAAATCAAAGGAACAATCAACTCCTGAACCTCTACAAGAAGATGAGATTCCACCATCTGTTCTAGCAATTTCAAACTTACGTTGTCCTTCCCCTCCTCCTATATTGAATTATGGACCTTCAGCAAGGGGTTTCAACCCTATTCCAGCATTGCAAGAACTAAAAGTATCTCCACCTGCGATTGATATCACAAGTGGATCGGTTGATGATTTGAAACAACCTGCTAGCGCTAATGTTACAGATCCTAAATCTTCTGTATCGCCATTGCAAATGTTACAACAATCAGAACGGAATGATTCAATGACGAGTCTAGATTACATGCTTAATCCTCCAAAGGAAAGCTCACATCACAAGGCACCTTCTGTTCATGCTCACTTTTACATTGATGATACAATGAAAACAGGAAAACCTGGAAATAGATCAAGAAGTGGATCAGCTTCTAGTCATGCTCGTACATCACCTGTAGTAGTTCAAGCTACTAATATACTGAAAACACAAAATGGAAATCCCCAAAGTGTAGGAAGTTCAGTTATATCCTCACGAAATCCAAGTAAACAAGGTACCCCACAACCAGGATTAGGCCCTAATGAACAAAATCCAAATATAGATCCTCGATTACTTCAAGATGATGATAAAATTCATATTTTACTTGGAGTTTGTGGTGCCTTGTCTACCGGGAAAATAAAAATGATCATATCTAAATTATATGAAATATATACCCCAGAAAGAATAGTGATACAGTTGATTTTGACTAAAGCAAGTGAGAATTTCATTTCTCAGGAAATGATCAATATATTGGAAAATGTTAAAAAAGTTAGAATTTGGAGAGATGCCGATGAATGGACTTGGAAAAGTAGACTGGATCCAGTTTTACACATTGAATTACGTCGTTGGGCAGATATTTTAGTCGTTTGCCCCTTGACAGCAAACACTCTATCTAAAATATCCTTAGGGATATGTGATAATTTGTTAACTAATGTTATTAGAGCTTGGAATACGTCATATCCAATTTTATTAGCACCTGCCATGGTGAGTTATTCTTATAATGCTATATCTACTAAGAGACAACTAAAGTTGATTGCTGAAGAAATGCCTTGGATTGAGATATTAAAGCCCCTGGAGAAAGTTGTTGGAAGTTATGGTGATATTGGAATGGGAGGAATGATGGATTGGAATGAGGTGGTTAATCGAATAGTTCAAAGACTAGGCGGGTTCCCCAAAGAAGAGGAGGAAGATGAAGAAAACAAAGAGTCCAATGATGGCGTAGAGGATGATGAAGACAATGATGATGACGAAGATGAAGATGATGAAGATGAAGATGAAGATGAGGATGAAGATGAGGACGACGAGGACGATGAAGATGACGAGGACGACGACTCATCTGAAGAAGAACCAAATAATGGTGGGGATATCAAAGCGGGTGATAATATTGCCCAAATTGTTCAAGATGTAAGAGTAGATAAGGTTTATAATGCCCATGTAAAGACAGACGAGAAAATTGCTATACAAGGGACGAACTAGAACTCATAACTTCAGTGAATACTAGTTTTTATAAGGTTGTCATTCAATTCATTACAGATGTATATATTACATATTGTACAAGATTTCTCTAAAAATAAATACTAGATTAATTACCTTGATACTGACGAATTTTCTCATCTCTCCAAGTTCTATATTCATCTCTAATTATAGTGGATGTTTCTTCAATATTCAGTTGTATTTGGTTTGGCTTTTCGAAAAAATGAGGTTTAATACGTATTGGCGAAAAATTAAAAGGAGAAGAGTTTTCTTTATCTTCATCTTCCTTTTCTTTTGAGAAAGCAGGAGAGCCTAGTTTTTGTTTGTGAGACATGTTCAAACGTAATGGAGATTCTTGTTCACTTGAACTTGATAATGGTTTTAAAGGATAATTCAAGGGTTGTAATTCAGAAAGGGGATTCAAAGTAATGTTTCCCAATATACGAGTTGGACTTGCAGAATTTGACAGGAACAGGGAACTAATTGCATTGGATATTTGGATGGTGGTTGGATTATTGTAGGTACGATTTGAATGTGCCTTCAATGAAGGTTTGATAATGCGATTTACAGGAGTCTTTGTTGGTGATTCTCTAAATGATTTCAAACTGGATCCTGCTCGAGAAATTTGTTGGGGTTTCTTGTTTGGAGAAGTTCGTTGGATTATTTTCTTTTGTGGTGAAACTCTTCCAGTAGTTGAGTGCCTGTTTCTTCTTACACCATTCAGTTGTTGTTCTCTTTGTATTGATAATAACTTTTCATATAAATCTTCTCCGTTAATTGAAAGAGGGCTTGATCCATTATTCAACAAATTGTTATTACACTCATTAACTTGAGAAACTAAACATTCCAAAACTCGAGGCATATTTTTATTAATCTTCTTGCGTAGTTTCTCCTCGTTAAGAAGTATTTTACAAGAATTTTTGCTCATAAGTCTTGAAGAATCTTTTGATGCTTCTTTCAAAAAAGATTGATCTTTAAGTAATTCTTGAAGTTCTTCATACAATTGAAAGATAGGTTCTTTATCAGTATACTCCTTATTTAATTTAATAATTTCTTGTTCATGTTTAGATAAAACCACTTCTTTATCCATATCATTAGTTTCAGGATCATAGTTGAAAAACTCAAATTCACTTCTCATAGATCTTGAGTAGTACATTTTATCCCATAAATTCTCTATATCATTTCTGGAGTCGGATATAAATTTCTCTATAAATTCTGATCTTTTAATGTGTAATCTATTCAATTCCATTTTGAAACTAAGAAGAGAAAGTTCTGTCAATGAGTTATTTCTTTCCATAAACGAATTAACATATTCTTTGTCCTCGCCTAGTTTTTCCCATAGTTGCATACATGTCTTTGAATATTCTTCCCATTTCCCACGTCTAGAGTTAACAGTGCATTGTAGAAGGTTTTGAATATTGGATAAGAATTCAATGTGTGAATTATGCAAACCAAATTCCAAGGGTTCCTTTTGAATAGTCTTTAAAGTTTCAATATCTAAAAGAACATCTTCATCCATATTGTCATTATGCTTCTGAATTTCCTTAAGTTTTTCATCAGTCATCTGGAGAAGCTCCATAGACTGGAAAATTTGAGTTAATATCATAGCTACATTCTCTTTTCTTTGGTCAATCTCTTTTTTACAGTGATCAATCTCAGTTTGAACAGAAGAGAGCAATTCCAGTGTAATCCTTGTGAATCTTAATCCTCGTATAATCATTATAATTTGATAATTTAAATTTTGTAGTTGTTCCAACGGTGATTTTAGGGTATTCATCATATGTTCGGGTTGGCTATTGCCTTGAATTGAACTCTTTCTCGGGCTACTGGCTATGAAATAGTTGTTGCTTTCCCTTGTTGCAAAGTCATCACTTTCAGGGGCGGGATGAAGATGTTGTACCGCATATTCAAACTCGTCCAATATTCGCTTATGATATTCAGAATCAGTATTTGAAGGTAAACTTTGTAATATAGAAGTATTTGAATCTGGTGTGTGATATGGACCAATTAAATCTACCAATTCATGGTATTCCAAGCTTAAATTATTCAAATTTCTAAACAGTGTCATAAACAGTTTTAAAACTTTTAGAAATATGCTATTGAGTTGACTTTTCTTTTGAAGCAAAGATAATTTTGGTATATTGTTTAACATATTATCATACTGCTGTTCTATTGAAACTCCCAGGTTCTTTATATTAGAGTTATTCACTTTAAAAGGAGAACTATTGTGAAAGCTAAAGTTTGAAAACTTAGTCAATACTTGTTCTTTATATCCATCTTCGTATTGGTCTTGGTTGTTGAATACTAATCCTCTCTCAAGTAAACTTAGACATTTATCCCCTTTGTTATCATTAATCATTGCCAAAATAATTTGAATTTGTTGACTTAACCATATACATTCATCTTCAATATTTGCTTTTTCCTGATGTACTTTACTAGAGAATGTAGATATAGTATGTTGAATAACTGTAAAGATTTCTTCTTGTTTGGTAGTTATTTCTGAAGTTGTAAACCCTATATCATTGTATACAGATGTTAGTTCCTGGATCGTTTGATTGACGATGGTTCCTATTTTATCTAATTCTAACGCCAGAATATCTTCAATTCGTTTGGTGACATCTGTAGTTTCGGGAGAGGATTGTTTGACATCAGAATTTTGTGTAAAATGTATACTTTGAGAAGGTGTAGAAGTGATTGCTATCTCTTCGCATGCTGTATGTTGATTCTCTATTGCAGGTAGCAATTTCATATCATCTGATGGTTCTACTGAAGGTGTCTTTGTAAAACTCATTACTTTGTTGCCGGTAATCGAGTTTTCTGTAAACAATTGTATAATCTAAGTCAATTCTTGTAGGATGTGTTAAGTGATGTATTACTGTGTACTTTAGAAGCGATGTCTGTCGTATGTTCTTTTCTCTTTCTTGTTTCTATAAATGTTTTGATGGTTTACTGAACAGTTGTTATTGTATTTCCTAATTGGGACGATTTACAAATAACATAAAAAATTGCTGTGAAAAAAATTGAAGTCTATCAAATCTCTACAAAATGTTAATTTTTAATAAATACAAAATCCATACTAAGTTTTACCTTCTTTGCTAAGGTTGTGTAACATAGCAGCTAATTCACTTCCAAAATTTACGGGAGTTGGTTCAGAAAGTGTAGAATTATCGTCTCCTAGTTTGTTCAAACTGCCTAGGAAACTCAAATTACCATCACGAATAGTAGCAAGTGCCTGAGAATCGCTACGATTCTTTTTACTAATAGACCACTTGAAAGCAACTCCTTTAACACTCCAGTTCAATTTTCTTGCCATATCAAAAAGTGGTCGTGTTAATACACCTTTGTAATTTGCTCCAACACGTAAAAGTTCCAAATACCATTGCTCGGCAAGTTTGAATTCGGATTTATCATAGTGATATTGAATAAATGAATAGATTTGTTTCCATGAGAGGGCGTTTTTATTCTCACGGTATAATTTTATAACTCTAGCAGCAAATTCGAAGTCTTTATGAACAGACAAGGAAGTTTGAATTAATAAATCAATACCCAAGGAATGGATCTTGCGTTGAGGAAGTGGAACTTGTTCATAATAAGTAAATATTTTCTTTGAAACAGCATAATTTTCATACACTCTTGATACTGGTATTCCACTGTGTATGTCTTCATTTGTATATAAAAGATGCTTTAAGAATAATTGAATGACTTCGTCGTTGTCATCTAGCGTGTTTTCGGGACTTTGAATAACTCTCATGTAGTCTTTGAAGAGTTGAAGAATCAATTCTGGTGAAGATCCATTTGGAATTGACGAGAGTAAACTATTATAAATGCATGCCAAACTAGAAGTTTTGAATTTATTTCCCGTCAAGCAGTCATCCACCAGTGCTAGCTTCACCATATCCAAGGAATGTATTCGCCCAACTTTACCATTTCCATAAACCAATCCTAAGATTTTAAGATCATTAAGAAGATTTAAAACTTGGTTTTGCTTATTTCCATATAGTGCACCTGCGTAACCAATTAAAACTTTTGGAGCACAGGGAAATTTCGCGTTCATTAGCAACATGATCTCTTCTACCCATTTATCTTTAAAGGAATCAGATATAGTATTTAAATCTATATTATTCATAATGGAAATAGCTTCATTATAGTATCCCTGTAATCGCATATTTCTCATGAGTAACAAATACGCCTTAGTATCAACTGTTAACCCTTCTTCAGTTAAATACTTTAATATTTGTGAAGAATATGAAACCCCTTTAAATGTAGTGACAAAGTCTAAAAGAACCAATAACAACGATTGAGTATCTTCATCAAGGGAAGTGTCGTCTAATATACGAAACTCCTTTGACCATTTTCTTTCATATTTTTCAAGTAAACATTTCAAATAGAGAAGACTATTTGCTGGCTCCTGCTTTTGAATAAAATATGTACAAGTAGATGCTAATTCTTCCATTCGGAAAAATTCAATTATTCGATTATTATGATCTTTGAAATCAGTCTTATATAAATCATGAATCTTTGGGGAAAGTATTCCTGTTCTGGCAACCAATCGATCAAGATCACTACCAGAATACAATGTCTTTTTCAAAGTTGACATGAGATGTCGTGAAGTTGATTGAAGATTAATATAAACCATTCTCAGAAATAATGCTGAGTATTTGTTTGTTGGTACAATTTCTAGTATCTTACGAAATTGTTGATATTTCAACAACACTGGTTGAGTATTGATAGTATTAGTTTTGCTCAACTTTTCAAGATAGTTTAAAAGAATATTTGACTTGTCTGAATCCTTCATATCTTCTAACTCGAGTATTGATGATAATACCAGAAAAAATGCTTTTCGAAATTCTGGTGATGTGGAATCTATAATAAATTTCAAAATACTTGACTTGACTGGATTATTACGAAATGAATGGAGTAATGTAGTAGTTATAGTTTGCTTTATGGTATCTTCTTTAATCTCTTGAATAAGCCAAGATACCAATCTAGGTTCTTCTGTGATTTTCTCCTCAACAAGTTCTATAATATTAAGACAAAACCCAGACATTTCCTCTAGTGATCCAAACGTTATATTGTTTAAATGTCGATATTCATTTTGTCCTAGATTTGAAATTTGTTCTTTTGTAAGGTATATAAGGGGATTATTTTGATGATCTAATGACAAATCCAAGTACTGACTTTCCCAAGGATGGGAGAATGGTTTAGTTCTTAAGGATGGTTGAAATGTACCAGGTTGAGATTGATTTTGCGGAACAGCCTTAGAATATGCAGTAGTGGCAAGTTCTCTTTTAGTTAGATTACCTAGTAGAGTCAATATCCGGTATGAAAGTACCCGCCTTATAATCCTCTTATTCATCCCCTCTTATATATTTGTGAGTTGTAGTCGGTAGTAAAAATTTTTGCTATTATCTACTAGATTTTTCAACCAACTTGGGTAGCTTCAGATTTTTTTTTTTTCATCTGATGGACAAGCGCCAGATATCTGGAAACCCGCTACACTTACAAAAGACTAGAATAAATATGTTAACAATTACTCTATGAATCTATTAAACTTCATGCACCTGTATTTGATTCCAGTTTTCTAACACCATAACTGAAGTGTTCTTACCTGCATCTCTATATAAATATTTTTGATAAAAATATGCAATATCAAATATTATAGTTCCGGAACTTCCAATTATATAAGGCAATTCTCTCCATATAAATTCAGATTTTGAATCACCAAATAAAAACTCACAACTTGTCAATATAGATAAGGTATAAGTTAAATTTCCAAGTAATGCTGCTCCAAACAATATTGGTGATATTCCTTCTACTGACTTTCTCTTGTAATTCTTGTATAATTGAGGACATCTTGAGGAACAATATACAAACGTACAACCCCAGGCAAGGATCAACCCTATAGTTTCCTTGGATAATACTGAAGTAGAATCCTCGAAAATTGTATATATGGGACTTGCTCTAGCGCCACTGGCATTTAATAACACTCCAGTAATTGCCGCTTTGACCAAATGATTCTCACCTTCAGAAGTAGAATCATAACTGCTACCTTGTGACAATATCGATTCTTCTGAAACACTTGCCGACATTTTGGTATGTCTAATATGTAATCCTCCATCAGAATGTAAGCTAACACTCTGATTTGTTGGACTAATTGGTTTGGATTCTGGTTGTGGTAATTCATTGTATATTGGTGTTTTTCTTGGATAAACACTATTGTAATAGTAGTATTGAAAACACAAAGTAATATCATTACAAAGAAAAAATATACTCAAATAAACTTGAAATCCCAAGACTTTATTTAACAAACAACTTGTAAAACTTAAAAAGTCTCCCAAGAACCATAGAAGAAGAAACGAAGGTGATATACCTTCTGCTGATTTTGTTTTATGGTTTTGGATAATTTGAGGTAGTTGAGCAAACATCCAGCTAACACAAGATATGAAGCTGAATGTATGTGATATGAATGATATATCTGAACAAGCTATCATGTTGAATACTGATAGCTATTGACAAGTGTTTCAAGATAAGAAATGTGTATTCCAAAAAAAAAGGCATTAAAAGAAAGAAAAAAAAAGTTTACCGCGCTAGATCAATTACCAAATTAGTCATTTTCCGATCTGAGGCTATAACAGTACTTAGTTACACTAACACTATATTTTATACAATGTGTCCAAAAACCCAACAATCAATCTATCAGCTACACCTGAAGTTTGAACACTTCCTGCAACACCATACATGGCTGCTGTATCACCTGTAAGTTTGGGATTAGATTTCCTTTTATCTATAGCCTCATTTGTTGATAAAATTAAATCTGAAATTAAATCTGAAACAACAGGTATAGTCAATCTAGTTAATGCAAAGTGCAACCCGGCAGGATTTTGAAGTGCAGCAAAATGCCAACCTTTATTATTAAGCAAATCACCAAGTTCATAAATATTAATCTTGTTGATTTGTGAATCTCTAACTTTAAATGCAATCACTGATGCAATTGGATCACCAATTATTTCTAAATATTTGTTTAATATTTCTTCAGTTTGCAACGCCAATTTAACCTTCATGGTAGCTTCCATAATGTTTCTACATGATTCTGTGTATCCTTGTTTACCAAATTTGACAAGAGTGGCCCAGCATCCTACCATTAATGCCCCAGGACGTGAACCAGCTAATGTTGGAGATCCATACATTCCACCAGTCCAATTACTCAGGATATAGTATTGACATTCACGTAATTTACTATCCTTATACATTATAATACTTGAACCCTTGGGAGCAAAACCATATTTATGAGTATCACAAGAAATAGACGTAACTCCGGGTAATCTAAAATCAAATTTAGGTATGTTTTTATCACCATGAACTTTTGATTTTTCTAAAAATGAAACAATAAATGATCCCAAACAAGCATCAACATGTAATGGGATATTATACTTTACTGCTAATTTTGAAAGTGCCTCTATATCGTCAATAATTCCATGAGGATAATTTGGTGCAGATCCTACTAACAATACGGTATTCCTGTTAATAAGTCGTTTCACTTTACGAATATCAACTTGATAAGTTACAGGGTCAAGATCAACTTTATGAAGAGTCATACCAAAATAAAAACATGCCTTGTCAATACCAGCGTGAACTGTTACTGGCGCAATAACTTCTGGTTTAGTAATTCCTTTATACTTTTTTCCGTATTCCCGAGAAGCCAACCCTGTCAATAATAAAGATTCAGTACCACCTGAAGCAGTGGATCCACATCCTGTGTTTGGAGCATTGAAAATATCTAAAACCATAGAAACAACTTCAGCTTCCATTTTACGAACACCAGGAAAGACATCAGGGTGAAGTTGGTTGGCAACAGCATATTTATGATATGCTTGAGATTGTAATTCCAAAAGTTCCTCGCCTCCATGATATACAGCACCACTTACTCTACCATTATACCAGTCGCTATGTTTTAAATTTTGAAGTTTATCTAATTCTTGCACAATTGAATCTTTACTAATACCTTGTTCTGGTAACTCGGGGAATTGAAGTAATTCTGTATCATTTTTCATCAAAGTAGTTTCAATTTTTTCAATAGTTGCATTTAATTCTTTTTCAACTTTAGTTTTAAACGGAGGTAAAGTTAACAAGTAGGAAAAGACTGATGCATTAATATGTGTCCATACCTTTTTTACACTTCCAGTAATACCATATCCCCATATAAACATAACCACATCAGTGAATTTCTTATATAAGAAACAAACTATTAATATATCTCGAAGGAATCTTAAAGTGCCCCACAATTTTGAACCACTGAAATATGTCTGTGTTACAACAAACGCAGTCGTTAATATTACAGAATATAGGTATTTAAATACCTCTCCCAAGCTTGTTGGATATTCAATAGAGTTGAACTGTAAACTAATTTGATCCATGATTTTGAGAGTTGCCCATGCACGACGTTTAATGTTTGTTAAGGAGTGAAATGTGTGGTCGTGTAAAGAAAAAATCAGGTTGATGAAATAAGGAGAGAGTACACGGTTTTTCCCGCAGAATTTTATATGCTGATGCAAACCAGCTGATATAATACACACTTATTAAGATATATAGTTACAGAATACACAGTTTATTGAAGTGGTGTTGAAGATCTACTGACTCTGTTACTGGGTCGACTACTAGATCCTGAATTTGAACTCTCCATGACCAGTTGTCGCTCTTTGTATAATTTGTCAATTTTTTCATTGAATAATGCTGACATGAATTGATTTTCTTTTTGTAAGCGATTCAACTGAGATTCATAGTTTAACAACGCCTCTTTCTTCATTAACGAAGGTAAAGAAGTTAATCCTTGACTGTTAATCTTTTTATTAATTTCCAGTTCTTTTTCTTTAAGGGTGGTAAGTTTACTTGAAAGCTGAACTGCAGTGGATGAACTTACTTGGTAAGATTGTCTAAGTGATTCACACTCTTGATTCAATTTATCAAATTCTGATGTCATTTTCGCCAATTCTCTATGAAGCTCTTCAAGTGAAGTCTGTTGCTTTGTTAAATCTTCTTCTGTATGAACGTGATTTGTGTGATCTTTCAACTCATCCAACTTTCTATTTGTTTCTGTAGAAATTTCTTCAACTTTAACTAAATCCAGCTCAATACGACATAATGTTCTTTCTCCTACAGTAGCTTCTTCACTTAATTTTCGTAACTTTCGATACCCACTAGAAATTAAATCCTCATCATCATCATAATGTGATTGACGTGAACTTTCATATTTTCGCTTCTCAGGAATCACATTGTTATTCAATTCAGATATTCTTTCTTGTAATTGAAAAAGTTTACCATGTAATGCCTCAGCAATTTGCGATCGATAACTTTTATAATCAAAATCTCCAAGCAGATCAAATCCACCATTTCTACTTTCCGAAAGACAAATATTCAACTTTTTAATTAACTTATCATCAGTATATGTAAGGGCTATTTTCTCGGTATATTTTTTCAAAGGATTTTCCATATATGATTTTTTAACCCACAGTTTAAATTTCCCCATATTACTGCCATAATTATCAACAAAAAAATTATTGTAATCAATATCATTAATATGGAACTTGTTTATAACTAAAGCTTTGATAACTTTGAGTTTGTATTTATATATTGGATCAGAAGTATCATGTGAAAAATTCAATGATGACGATGGTTTTGGGAATTGTTGGGCAATATGTTCAATTGAATAAATTGGCATGGGGATAAATATAGGACACTCTCTGGGGTTAGGTCTTAAAATTTGTATGCTTGGAATGTCCACATCTAATTCACCATCAAACGAAAAAATCATATTGTATGTTTTCGTATTGGTACTGAAAGATAAGTAGTTATTATACAATTGTTGTGAAGATATCAAGTTTAAACATAATTTAGATGTTGTTTTAGTTGTTTTAAAATCTGGGATTGGTCTTTTGTCGTCGTATAACTTAGCACTACTATAATTTTCGTAATATAGTCTCTTCCCAATAATTAAACCTTCAATAAGTTCCAACTCCTTAACACTCCCAGCAACTACTAACATGTAGCAACCCTCGGGATAACTCTTGCAATCTATCAAGGAATCTACTATTCTATTGAATAATTGTGATTTCCCAGATAAATTTATTTGACGTTCATTTGTTTCCAGGAGTAATATTTTCTTGGGAATAAAATGATCAACTAGTAAAGATGGATTACTATTCACTTTCAATAGTTGTTCATAAAGTAAGGAGAACTTTTCATATGTATTCAACCCATGTTCTGCTGGTGAAGATTCCAACAAACTGTCTATACTTGTACGCAATCTTTTTGACTTGACTTCATTCAATAATTCTGAACTAAATAAATGCAATAAAAGATCAACTAAGGATTGTTGAAATCTAGTTAAAATTGTTGGTAAATAGAAAACAGCATTCACTGGAAATTCCTCATCACCAGCTCCAAGAGGGTCCAGCCCTTTGTTGGAATCTTTGTACGTAGTGACAACTCCATTAATCTCAGGACTATATAATGAAGACGGGGGATCCGCCGAAAGTATATCCATAAGATTCATACTGTTTTGAATTCGTTTCTAAGTATTATTCAAGTTTACTTCACAATCTTAGCTTCACCAAGAATAATCTTTATTTATTGCTTGGGTTTTTTTTTTTCTTTCTTTCTTGTTCGTTGCACAACACTCTTTTGCGCACACAACACAGATCTACTACGGGTTTAATATTGTGCCTCTTAAATCTCTATATATAATACACTAACTATCGCCTAACTTTTTTCTTAATACTAACATTTACTCCAATCCCACCTAAACTGTCCCAAACAATTGGATCTACTTTCTTGGGTAATTTGCGTCCATATAAACATTGGTCAACTAACCACATTCCTACCAAGAATTCGTTCTTATTGAGAGTTCCATCTTTTCTAAAATCAACCAAGTTCCATATTTGTTCTAGAGTATCATCGGGTAATCTACTTCTTCCCCAGATACGCTGTACTACTACACCATGGATTAATTGATTTATATCGACGTTTTCTAATTGATGTAGGTTATCCTGGTCACTGACATTTTGTGCTTGATTGTTTGATAATTTTGCTGCTTGTTTCGATATTTCTTCGTTTTCTTGAACAACTTCAGGGATTAAGGAATAATCAACTCCAACTAATTTTGTAACCACCTGACTCATGTAGTTTCCTTTATTACTTGCCCAAACACCTTTATATCTCTTTCGTTCTTGTTCAGTAAGATAATTCAATTCACTATGACTTTTCCAAGGTTTATTCTCGTTGAATTGGGTCTTCTTGTCCTTCCTCTTCGTTTCCCTCATAGTAGTTTTGAATTGAACAGGTGGTGCCTGTACTAACGCCAGACTCGATAAAGTGGGAGGAAGAGATTCTTCTTCTTCCAGATCTATTAATATAGATGGATCTATTTCCTTCATTTTCTTCTTTTTGAAGATATTACTTTTACTTTCACTTCGCTTTTTAACTCTGGGAAATTGAGGGAATCTCATATCTTCTATGTCATATCCTTCATCATCTACATTAACAAGCAGCGATGTACTTGAAAACGCATCAGATGATTTATTAATATCATCACCTATATAAAAATGTAGTG
>KI547140.1:441752-540639 GCA_000497715.1 Spathaspora arborariae UFMG-19.1A
TTTTTGGATCAATTCTTTCTTGATCTGACATTTCTGGAGGTGGTTTTCTTCGTGGTTTTGATTTGTCTTCGCTTTTTGCTTCACCTACAGTAGAACTTTCTGTATCTTGCACACTCTTAACTTGTCCATTTGCCTCTGCTTGTTCCTTTTCGTCTTCAATTTGTGCCTCCTCACAATCTTCCTCTTCTCCTACATTAATTGTGACACTGGCACGTTCCAGAAAACTAGATCCAAGTGAAGAATATGAATTGTTATTTGTCTCATAAACACAATTCTTATTGCTATTATTTGAAATTGGCCTCAAATTACTTTCCACTCTTGTTGCAGCAGCTAAATTAGATGAACTTTCAGAAACTTTTCTCATTTGTGTATCAATTCTATCTCGCATATCATTCAATATTTGTTGTCCTTTAGAACTCTTTTCTGACAACACAACTTGAGAACTTTTCGCTTTTGAATTAATTGAACTTCTTAAACTCTTAATCATTTCTTGAGGAGAATAATTTGATGATAATCGTTTTGCACTTGCGTCATTCACAATAGCTTTGGAATCAATTGAGTGTTTTACATTATTAATCATTTCTCGTGGACTCAGTGGTATCCTGTTATGTTGCTTATAAGATTCTGAAAAATAATCTCCTGATGCTGCAATTGAACCTGAATCTGAAACAGTACGAGGACTTTGTAGGGGACTCTTACGTACATTCTGACCAGGTGAAGTTGAACTTCGTTGACCAACAGTTCCTGGTACATCAAGAGTACTACTTCTTCGCATGCCAGGACTGGGCATAGATATTTGTAGACCAGGCCCTGATGGTCTAGGACTAATCACTTTCTTGTTTGTTTTGGAAGTGGCTGTGGGTAATGATTGAATTGATATGTTCTTGTCGATAGTACACATTGGTGGTGGTGATTTGTTAGGTTCAGTATCCTTGGACTTTGCAGTTGCATTAAACGCTGCCAAAGCAGCCGCACTAGCGGCTGAAGGTATATTTGACATCCTTTAGGTACCTTCTAACAGCAAAAAGCAAACTTACAGAATGTATTTTAAGAAAAGTATAAGTTCAAAACAATAAGCCGCATACTTTTACCAAACGATTATACACAGGAATACTGAAAAAAAAAGATCTAAATTTAACACCTATTTATAGAGCTTACTTTCTTTTACCCTTAGAAGAATTTACATATCTTCCTCTGCCTACTCTGACACCAGATGGACGAATATTGTTCATGTTGGTACTGAATGGTGAAACATAATTATCAGCACTTCCCCCACCAATCCATTCTTGAAGCATTTTTTCGTTTTGTCTTCTTCGCCATTCATCATCTTTTAAAGCTTGTTGATATTCCTTTTGATCTTCTCTTAAAATCAATGGAGTTTGTAAAGATTTATGACGATTTTCTTTATTATGCTGATATCCTGCATTACCTTTTAATTTCTGTTGATTCTTGCTTAATGGAGAAGGAAGAGTAAATCTTTCACCACGTTTGTACCATTGGAAGTTAGCTTTCAAATGAGGAGTAATCTTACCAGTTAATGAATCGATAGACACAGCACATCTAAGTAAAGTGTTTCCACCACATTTTGGACAAAAATGCTTTGGTTGTCCATTTTTATTTATTGGTGTTAATCTGAAACATGCATGACATCTATACATATAGTTTCTTACTCTTTTAATTTGTTTTCCAGACATGGCATTTAAAAGATTGATATTAATTTGCATGGCAACATTTTGACATGCAAAATCTCCCGTAGCTAAAGCAACTTTGATTAATTGCCCAGAATTTGATTCTTGGGTTTCTTCATTGTTGTCTTTTAACATTTCTTCTTGTAAATTGTCGGGAGTTATCCACTCACCATCATCGTCTTGATCATCATATTCTTCGGTTAATTCGTATTCCAATACTTCTTCTTCGTGTGTTTGTTCTTGAGTTGTGTTTTCACTTAAGGTTTCTTCAGTTGTAGTTGTAGTTGTAGTTGCAGCTTCTGCGTTTTGTTCGTTGCTTGGTTCAACCTCCTCGTTTGTTCCTTGCTCTGCTTGTTTTCTCATTTCTGCTTCCCTCTTTTCTCTTTGTCTTTTTCCTCCTCTACGACGGGGTCTATCAGTATTTGTTTGCTTCTTAGGTTTACGTTCCACAACTGTAAATCCTTCTTGGTTATCCTCTTTAACTTCAGATTCATCCTCTTTCTGTTCCTTTTCCTTTTTCGAAAGCTGCAATTGTTGTCCTGGAAATTTTCTTAATCTCCAATCTCCATTATTACGTTCACATTCTAATTCATAGGCAAGAGCAATAATATGTAAATCATTAACAGACAATACAGAATAATCACCAGTTAATTTAGCAAAACTAATTACTTTTTGAATAAATTCTGGTTTAGGATGTCTAATATTTAAGTTATCTCCCCATAATATTAATTGTTGTCTTGCATGTTCATCTTTTAATTCACCATGAACTCCAGGAGTAGTGTAAAATTCTGTAGCATATTGTTGTAAAGCTGATGCAGTTTGTGTGATAAGGGGACCTGCATCTAATACTACAGTTTGAATCTGAGGAGTTTCTGACATGACCGTGGGTGAATGAGGCTATCTTAGATGTTAATCGAATAGATTCAAAAAAAAAATTGCAAATTAAAAAAAATAGTGATGAGGTTTTTGTCACGTGATAGATTTTAGGAGACAGTATATAGAGACAGTATATAGAGACATATAAGCTAGTAATATAGGGGAGAATGAGTATAAGAACGCCTTGATGTAGTTTGTGCATCAGTTGAATTTGGTAGTGATTAATTTTTCAAAATAATTATTTATATAGTAATGTAGGTAATTTGGATTCAGAGTACATTTCCCAAATTATTTGATGAAATCTTTCCAAAACTCAATAAATCCTACAACTAATATGGCCTCATGATGCATAGTTGACACTATGTACTAATCTCACATGAAAAATACAAAAGCGGATATATCTAACCATCCTTCACAAGAACCTGTTAAGTCCGGCATCATTAGTAATAACGACGGAATTAAGCAGGATTATCTGCAAAATTGCGAAAAAATACAATATAAGTGGCTATGTTTTAGTAAACGCAACAATAAAAATATCCCTTAGGTTTGAACAATACGAAATATTTTCTACTATAAAAAGGTCTGATAAAGTCATTGGAAATTAAATTAGTTTTTTGTCATTGGAATCACTTACAACATGCCAGATTCAATTATTTTACACTGGTAAGTAATTCTTAAGACCTCCACCCCCCCTTCCCAACTTAGCAAATACTAATATTCACCCCAAGGTTAAACCGTTCTCGTTCTCAAAGAGTAGTTTGGCTCTTGGAAGAGTTAAAGTTACCTTATGAGATTAAATTTTACAAGCGTGATTCATTTCAAAGAGCACCTAAAGAGTTATCGGAAATTCATCCCTTAGGGAAAGCTCCTGTTATTGAAATTGTAAAAGAAGGAGGTGAGAAAAAAGTTATTAGTGAATCAGGACATATTTTCAGTTATCTTTTACGTCATTATGATCCTGAGAATCATCTTTCACCAATTGATCCAGAAGAAAAAGAAGAAATAGACTATTTCTTGCATTATGCTGAAGGATCATTGGAGCCTTATTTGGTAGGTATTCATGTTAATGAAGTTGGTAAACAAAAAGCACCATTTGGAACTAGATTCCTTATGGGAATGTTGGCCAATGGTATAAATCAAGGTTATTATATTCCTGGACTTTTAAAAAATATGAATTATTTAGAAGAAATTATGAAAAAACAACATGAAAAAGGTAGTAAATTTTTTGTGGGGAATAAATTAACTGCTGCAGATATTATTCTTTCATTCCCTGTTGGTTCTAATTTTTTTGGAAATAAACAGCAAGCTGATCAAGTAGCTGGAGGGGATATTCATGAAAAATGGCCTAATTTAAAAGAATGGTATGATGATATTAAAAAAGAACCATTGTTAATCAAGGCTAATAGTAAGGTTGAATCGTGTGAAAATGCTTAATTGTCTCCGTTTTGCTTATTTATATTAATTTTTTATTCTGCAAATTATATGAAGTTATTCTTATTGTTTGATTCTTTGACACCATACCTAATTAGTCAGTTTATACCTAATTAGTCCTTTTATACCTAATTAGTACTTTTACCTATTTCGGTAGTCTAATATATTTTTTAGTTGCACTTGAACAGAAAAAAAAACCAATCAACGGAATTGCCTAAATAGGAAATCGTTGAAAATAATACCAAGGGACATTCAGTTGTTTGACATTTAATCCTTTAAATCATATAAATTAGATCTGAATGCCAACCATCCTCCTAGATTTAAAACTTGATCTTGAAAACATTTTTCTTTTTTTATAATACCCTTTTTTTTTGTTTCAGATTTTAATATGGTTGAATTATCCGGACCTCAAGATAGATTTGTTTTACATTGGTAAGTACAAGACATTCTATACCCACTAAATTACATACTAACAAGTCAAGGCTTGATGACTCCAGAGCAAATAGAATTCTCTGGGCTTTAGAACTCCTTCAGCTTGATTATGAAGTTAAAGCATACTTAAGACATCCAGAAACTTGGCGTGGACCTTTGGAATTATTTAAAGAACATCAACTTGGAAAAGTACCAATCTTGGAAATAATATTTGCTGATCCTCGTAAAGCACCAGTAAAACTTGTAGAGAGTGGATTTATCATGCAATATTTGCTAAGAAATTATGATCCAAATCATATTTTATATCCCGCTGATCCCGGTCAGCAATTAGAAGTAGATTATTATTTGCATTATGCTGAAGGAAGTTTACAACACTTATTAATTGCATTGTTAATTAATTCGGTTGCTAAAGAAGTTGCACCAAGAGGTTTGAAAAGAGTCACTAGATTCATCACAAAAGCGGTAAATAATGGCTATTACGTCCATGAATGGAGACTAAATATGCAATATCTTGAAGATAGATTAATTCAAAATGGAACTGGTTTTTTTGTAGGTGATAGATTAACTGCTGTTGAACTTATGCTTAGTTTCCCACTTTTTGAAAATGTGTTTGATAATGAGCAAGGAGTTAAAGATATAACTCATGATAAAAGAGATTTAAAGAAACTATATCCTAATTTAGCTAAATGGTGTAAAATTGTAAAGAGTAATCCAAGTTATATTAAAATTTGTTTAATGATGGATGAAGAAATGGAAGATTTAATATTATCCAAGCCTCAATTTCAATATTTTAGAGAATAGTTGGTATGTAAGATATGTAATGTTTTAGTTTTATAAATGTATATTCGGATAAACTTAGATGTTAGGTGGACCATAATTTTCTTGATAATTCGACTGATAAGATACTACCTCTTGGCAATATTCCTTCAACAAAAAAAAGGGATACCCAGTTTAAGATACGGTTGAATTCGCGGTTCACATTTTAGTAGAACAAATCTAACTTAATATGTAGATCAAGATATAATCAAATCGAGGACGCCAATCAGAAAGGAAGGAGATTGCGCGTTAACATTACCAAAAACCAGCCCTTGCATGTTTCGTGTGAATATTTGATATTCTCGCGTCGCATTTTCAGGGATATGTTATTGGCTAATAAAAATGGGATAAAATTAGTCACTCGTGTAAAACTACATTCATTTCGACTCGTAAAATAAAATTATTCTGTGTTTTGCGACAATCTCTATGACGAAGTTTGACGAAGATTAAACGACAAAACATTAGACGGAATTATAGTTAAGAATTTAAAAATAAAAAGTTGATAAGGTAAATAAATATTCTTACGCATCCTTGTTTAAATCCGACTTATCTTTGTTGTCGTCACCTGGTTATGAAAAACAAACTTCCACATTTAAGATCTTGAATTGAAACTTTTGGCACCCTTCGTTTAATTTTTTTTTCAAAATTCCGTTTGTGGAAAAATCTGGATTTGCTTTTCCACTCATCAATTGATTTCTTTTGTATGGAAAATTTCTGACAGCACTCAACAACAAAAACCACAAACAAGAAAAAAAAACAAAAAAAAAAAGAAAAAAAGGAAAGAGAATAAAAGGTTCACCTCAAAAAAAAAATCAGCAGTCATATTTTTAGTACTTTTTAACTTCGACAAATTTAGAAGCTTAGTTTGCACTTTTGAAATATCATCGGCTAACTGGGTGATCAATCAGTATTTAAATTCTGCACAATTTAGTACCTTTCTCATTCCACGAATTGATTGATTGATTCCTTTTACGTGTTATATCACAAGTGTTAAAAAGAGGCAAAGACACAACCCACAAAAGACGAAAAACCAAGAGAGAGAAAAAGAAAAAGAAAAAAAAAGAAATAGGAGATCACTACAACCAACGATAGATTTCTACCAAATTAAACAGACTTATCACTAATACATCTTCATTTCCAACATTTCATTTGAATAGATCAAGCTTGAATTTTCTTTTTTTTTCTTTGAGTTTTCCCCTGTTTTAGTTTGGTCTTGAATATTTTTCTTTCTAAACTAAATTCACCAAAATTGTATGTCGAATCGTCAACAATTTTCATCCAATCCAGTCGCTATAGCTGCCGCTCAAGCATCTGTTCCTTTTTCTGGTTCCAATAAAATGAATAATAGTAATAGTCACATTAACAGTCCCGCTACTGGTGGCGGTCATCATCACCACCATCATCATAATGGAGGTCTTGTTAGTGGAGGAGCTTCTAATATAGCTCCTTCTAATTCTCAATCAAATTCAAATAGTAATCTGTCAGTTGTTGGTTTACATTATAAAATAGGTAAGAAAATTGGTGAAGGTTCATTTGGAGTTATTTTTGAAGGTACAAATATAATAAATGGTGTTCCAGTAGCTATTAAATTTGAACCAAGAAAAACTGAAGCTCCTCAATTAAGAGATGAATATAGAACTTATAAACATTTACAAGGTTGTGAAGGTATACCAAATGCTTATTATTTTGGTCAAGAAGGATTACATAATATTTTAGTAATTGATTTATTGGGACCTTCATTAGAAGATTTATTTGATTGGTGTGGAAGAAGATTTTCTGTTAAAACTGTTGTACAAATTGCCATTCAAATGTTAACTCTTGTTGAAGAAGTTCATCGTCATGATTTAATTTATAGAGATATTAAACCTGATAATTTTTTAATTGGTCGTCAAGGATTACCTGATGAAAATAATGTTCATTTAATTGATTTTGGTATGGCTAAACAATATCGTGATCCAAGAACTAAACAACATATTCCTTATCGAGAAAAGAAATCATTGAGTGGTACTGCTCGTTATATGTCAATTAATACTCATTTAGGTAGAGAACAACTGAGAAGAGATGATTTAGAAGCATTAGGTCATGTTTTCTTTTATTTCTTACGTGGTCAATTACCCTGGCAAGGTTTAAAAGCTCCAACTAATAAACAAAAATATGAAAAAATTGGTGATAAAAAGAGAACTACACCTGCTGTTACCCTTTGTGATGGATTACCCCAACAATTTGCTGAATATTTAGATTCTGTTAGATCATTACCATTTGACGCTGAACCAGCTTATGAAGAATATAGAATGTTATTTCTTTCTGTATTGGATGATTTAGGACAATCTTGTGATGGTGATTATGATTGGTTACATCTTAATGGAGGCAAAGGTTGGGATGCTTCAATTAATAAGAAGCCTAATTTACATGGTTATGGACATCCAAATCCCCCTAATGAGCGTGAAAGAAGACATAGGGATCAAAGAAGAAGTAGACAAGCTCAACAACAATTGCAACAACAACAAGGACAACAAGGACAACCAGGTCAATCACAACAACAACAACAACAGCAACAACAATTATCTACAGTTCAATTACATCAACAAAAATTGCAACATTTGGTTAATCGTCCATTACCTCCTATTAAACAAGAATCTCAACAAGGTATACATTCAAACAGTGGTGATTTGATGAATAATATGACAAATCAACCTGGTGGGAAATATGAAGGTTATAATAATAGACAAGACCATTATCAACAACAACAAATGATTGACGATAATCAAGACAATAAGGGATTTTGGTCAAAAATGTGTTGTCGCTAGTCTGCGTTGTTGAACTTTTTCCACCCCTCCCCCCTCCCCAATATACATTTGTTTATTTTGCTTGTTTTTTGTTTATATAAACTTCATGTTTTATTTTGCAAAATGTTTCTTTTTTTTTACATATACAAGTTTAATACGTTACATAACTTTTTTTTTACCTCTATAATTCTTCAGATATTTATTTAGATCGTATCTAATAAAAATTTATTTTGATTATGAATAATGTATCGGAAGAGAATTTACAAGATATGTGCGTTGAGCTACAACTAGATTCTAGAATCCGATATTAGAATTTGCTCATATCTTTAGTGGATTGCGGGAATTTGGTCTCTTTACAATTGCGGAAAAACGTTGCGTTCTTAGATGTGGGGAAAAACCAATTATGAATCTTCTAAATATATATTGATAGATTGATTTCACGTGGTTTATCCAGAATTGTGAAAGTTTTTCCACTATCAACATGACTACTTCACAACATCAACAGGCAATTGCCGAAAACAATGCCCAATTCAATAAAGATTTTGTCAAAGTATATGAAAAACAAGAAGCTCAAAAACTTCATGCTATTTTATTTGTAAAACACCTCTTGGAATACGATTTTGCCAATCCTACAAAAAGAAAAACTGATGCTGAAAGTGAACCAATTTTAGGTGATCCTAAATTACCTGTTAATGGATTCAGTATTGAGTCTACGTTACCTGATCCTAAAACTTATCTTGTAAAATATCCTCATTCAATTTTCAAGCCTGGTATGAAATTGTTGGATTTTGCATGTGGACCAGGGTTAGTCACTGAATTATTTGTTCCTTATTTGAAAGGAGGTGAACAAAGTGAATTGTATGGGATTGATGTTAGTCCTTCATTTATTGAACTTTTCAACAAACGTGCTTCACAATATTCATCTCCTGATCTTGACTTCAGGTCATTCTTATATGATATTGTTGATGAAACTAAACAAGATGAATTGAATGAGAAATTCGCCAATAGATTTGATGCAATTATATGTACAATTGCGTACCATCATCTCGACAGCTATCAACTTATAACCAAGAAACTTGCTACATTTTTAAAACCTGGTGGTTGGTTATTCATAATTGATTTCTATAATGAAGATGTTGAAAAAGCGGATGAAAACGATACAAGTAAAGCAGTTGATCATATGAGAGGATTGAAAATTTCATCATTGAATTCAACCTTAAGAGATTTTGGTGGGTTAGTCAATGTTACTAGTGCTCGAGAATTCCGGACTTGTAATTGGTTTCCTGAAAAGTTTATTTGTTCACATCTGAACCAAGACACTATTCAAAAATTTGAAAATGGTGAGTTTGAAAGCAAAGAGTTTAATGGAGTAATGAATTATTTGATTGAAATTAGTTTAATCTATGCTGTTGGTCAAAGAGGTAAAGAATAGAACGACAACAGAAACTTTTTAGAGCTTTTCGAGGAGTATAAATGTAGAATGTCTAGTCAAAATATAATATATAGTACTAACTATTTGCTGTAACCACATATGAATCAGTAACTGGTCGTGCGAGAATACAAAATTTCTTTTTTGTCTCTTTTTTTGCGTTAACTCAAAAAAAAAGAAGCTAACCCATTTTTGACACTTATCACAAATCAATTAATTCCCACTGGTAATCTTTTGACAACACATTTAGTTAAAATCATGGCATCAAGACAATCACAAAAGAGATTAACAAAAGAATACAAGTCTATTCAAGCAAACCCTCCTCCTTATATTCTCGCTAAACCAAATGATGAGAATATTTTAGAATGGCATTATGTAATCACTGGTCCTTCAAATACTCCTTATGAAGATGGTCAATATCATGGAATTCTTCGATTCCCTAGTGAATACCCTTTCAAACCTCCTTCAATATACATGAATACTCCAAATGGAAGATTTCAACAAAATACCCGCTTATGTCTTTCAATGAGTGATTTTCATCCTGATACTTGGAACCCCGCCTGGAGTGTGGCAACTATATTAACAGGACTTTTAAGTTTTATGACTGGTGAAGATGCTACTACAGGATCAATAACTACTACTGATAATGTTAAGAGAAAATTAGCAAAAGATAGTAAGAAATGGAATATGACGGAAAATCCAAGATTCAAAAAACATTTTCCTGATTTAGTTAAACAAAATCAATTAGATATAGAGAAATTAAAAAAGGAAGAAGAAGAACAAAAACTTCGTGAGATTGAAAAGAATGGAGTTATAGATCCTGATAGTCCTATTGATTTAACTAAATTAGATTTATTAGATCCTGAAGATCGAGCTAGAATATTAGTTGAACAGGAAAAATTAGCATTGATAGGTCAAAGTCATAAATTTCCTGGTATAACTATAATTGGGGTTGTTGTTGCTGCATTTATAGCTGCTTATTTTACTATTGTGAGAAGAGGATGAACAATATACTGTGTATAAATTGTTTTTGAGTTGTATAGATGCATTTGTGTATGTTTTTTGTTTATAAAATCAAATCTAACGTTGTCAATGGGATTTCGTAATTCCATAAATTCTTGTGTTTAGCTTTTAAAATATAAATAATTACGATAAAAGATTACCCCAAGAGAATTTACAATAGATTAGATAGTACCATATTTTTTTTTCCTTTTTTCACAGTGAGTATATTTTGATTGTTCTCAATTCTTCCCCATTAGATTCAGCCATTGTTTCCAGTAAGAAATTTATCCTTATTTGGAAAGTTCCGATTAACGCGTGGGTTTGGCAAATAAAATAATTAACATGCGAGAGGAGTAAAAAGCTATTCATGAATTTGACTGCCAATACAGGCTGAGGCTGGTCAATACAGATTCAGGTTAATTAATAATCTAAATTGGGATAATCGCGTCAACTCACGGACTTTAGCCAGCAGGCAGGGGGAGGGTCCTTGAACACCACAACATAGTTAGTTCTACTTTTCGGTTATTATTCTTCAACACCTTTAACACGTTTTATTTAATAATTCTTGTTGGGTGTATCTGTAGTATCCCGATATTCTATTGCAACATATTACAACGAACAGCAAGTAATCTAATCGTTACAATAAACATGTTATATTGTTTAAGTGGCTTAGAAAGGAATATCGAAACATTTTTAGGTATCTGTCTAGTTACATAAGTTTAAAATTCTATCGTCTACTTTTTACCTGGCTCACTGTCTCATTTCCATGCATAAACACTTATTTTGTTAACCTGCAAGTGTAATTGAAGATTTATCTAATTTGTTATGCAGGAACATAATCTTTAAATGGGAAAGAATATTTCCTCATTCGTCATGAGGTTTATCAATTCGTTTTTTTTTTTCCTGTTCTTCAAAATAATTTTTCCCACACACTATTTTTTTTTGTAATTGAATAGAATCAAATCACAACCAGTTCAGAATGCCCAAGAAACTTGAGATATCTTCTCGATTCTAAATATAGTAAAAAAAGGTACTTAAAAAAGAACAAAGCCACAAAATGATAGAATTACAAAGTTACAACCACAAAAAATACGAAGTAAACTGAAAAAATTTTTTTTTCCTTGTGATTTGATTTTATTCTTTATTTTTTATTTTTTACATCTTTTTACATTTTTTCGTTCCACACTAAATAGATTTTTTTTTTGGGTCCATAATAGTTCACTTTTCACTGTTTTGACTTCTAAATTTCTTGAACAACCCCAAAAAACCATACAAGAAAAATAACGACCAAAAAAAAAAGCAAGAATGAATGAAAGTGCTCATACACATATCTTTCTTTGACATTATTGTGTTAACTTCCAGTTTCAAGCGCGCCATTATCTCATTCCTGTTTCACTCCCCCCTCTCTCTTTCTCAATTTTACAACTTGTCCCGTTCTTGCTAAAAATAACACACGCGAAGTTTTAAATAAATAATTTTTCTGTCCTGTATTATTTTTAGGTATTAGCTTTTTTTTTAATATTTTTTAGTTTTTTTTTTTTTTTTTCGTTCACCATATTCCCATTCGTTTTTTTTTCTTTATTTCCATACATCCACACATTAAAAGTTAAGGTGAAGTTCGCTCCTTTGTGCTCCCATATATAGACATTTTAAGCATTCATAATAGCTATGAGTAGTACTACCCATCCATATCGCCAAAAGTTGGATACTACTCCATATCTGTTAGAAAATAATTCAAATACCACGTTAAATAATACTAATAACAATGATGCAACCGACATGACGCTGGACGAGAGATTTCACGATGCAAGTCCAGGAATGGAAGACTTGTATTTTTCTCCAACTCAAAATAACTTGCAACAAATGTCTCTTCACAATACAAATAACCCTGGGATTGTTATAAATCAAACTGTTAGTAATAGTTCTAGTCCTACTGGACCAGTTACACCACAATATGCTCAACAAGGCCTTCCACCTCCACCACCTCCACAAAGTCTGTCACAATATTCTCCTATGCGTAATGGTTCAGCTAGTAACTTAAGATCAGTTTCTAATGCACCATATCCCCTGTATGATTCACAAACACCACCTCCAGCATTTGCTTCTAAGGAAAGTGTTGTTGTTTCACCTGTGTCGAATCCATTATCAGCTACTTCTTCAGTAACAAATTTTAATTTAAATGCTCCTATGGATAATCAAGCTTATTCTAGATCAGAAAATAATTTAGTTGCTCCTCCATTTGGTAAATTTGGTCATAATCGCTCAGTTTCTTCAACTTCATCATTTTTCTATGATAAATCAAGTGATAATGCTTCTATGATTGATTTTAATCAAAATATGATTCAACAATATTTAGGTGATAATTCAAGTCATTTAATGCCTAGAATCAAAACTATTGATTTATATCGTAAAAATGCCAAAAAATCAAATGATCCCGCAGTATTGTTTCAATATGCACAATATATGTTACAAACAGCATTAATTCTAGATGCTGAAGCAAACTCCAACAATAATAATGAAGTTACTACTTCTTCACAATCTTCAGGTTCTCAAGGAACTGATTCGCCTGTTAATAGATCTATGGATGATTCACCCAAACGTTCAGATATGGAAACTATAAATGATAAAAGATTAAAACGAGCACTTTTAAAAGAAGCAGTTCATTATTTAAAAAAATTATCTGATAAGGGTTATGTTGAAGCACAATATTTATTAGGAGATGCATATAGTTCAGGGGCTTTAGGGAAAATTGAAAATAGAGAAGCATTTGTTTTATTTCAATCTGCTGCTAAACATGGTCATGTTGAATCGGCTTATAGAACAGCATATTGTTATGAAGAAGGATTAGGTACTGGTAGAGATTCTAGAAAAGCCGTAGAATATTTGAAAATTGCTGCAGCCAAGAATCATCCTGCAGCAATGTATAAATTAGGAGTTTATTCGTTTTATGCTAAAATGGGATTACCAAATAATATGAATACTAAGAAAATGGGAATTAAATGGTTAACAAGAGCTTCCGGATTAGCAAATGAATTAATTGCTGCTGCTCCCTATGAATTAGGAAAATTATATTATAATGGATTTGAAGATATTGTAATTCAAGATAAAAAATATGCATTAGAATTATATGCTCAAGCAGCTGCATTAGGACATATTCAATCTGCCGCGATATTAGGTCAACATTATGAAGTTGGAGATATATTACCTCAAGATTCAAACTTAAGTATTCATTATTATACCCAAGCTGCCCTTGGTGGTGATCCAAATTCAATGTTGGCAATGTGTGCGTGGTACCTTGTTGGTAGTGAACCATATTTACCACAAAATGAATCAGAAGCATTTGAATGGGCTAAACGAGCTGCTGTATGTAATTTGCCTAAAGCACAATTTGCTCTTGCTAACTTTTATGAAAAGGGAATTGGATGTATAAAAAATCTAGATGAGGCACAAAATTGGTATAAAAAGGCTGCAGTAAATGGGGAAGAAAAGGCATTAGCAAGAATAAATGATCAAGAGGTGGTTCGTAAGATTCAAAAATATATGAAAAAGAAACCAGCAATGATAAATCCAATGGATGGAACAACAGCAAAAGCTGCACAAGACAAAGATTGTGTTATCATGTAAGTAGAAAGAGTTTTATTGCATAATGTTTTATATACACCCTACACTTCTGCTGCCACGAATAGTGTTATTATCTACTAGCTAAACAAACGTTTCCAATATTCCCTGTGTTTATATTTTTATAATTTTAATGTGTTTTTTTCCTGCTTTTTTTCGTTAATTTTTTGTCGTTGTTTGCTTTGTAAGAGAATTAACTCTATAGCTTGTGGGGTAATGACATTTTAACAGAAGTGACATTTCTGTTTTGTTCTGTATACTTTGTCGCTGTTTATTCAAATACAAATAATAAATAAAAAAACTTGTAACTTCTCTAGATTAGCGCCTCAAAGAGTCAGAAACTGCAATTACTAAATTTAGATGACTTTGTTAGCAACCTGAATAACTACCAGTTATGATTCGATTGTGATAAGCGAAAAAAATATTATGAACACGACAAAAAAACACGTCAGAGATTTCATTCAAACATAAAACTGTGGTGTTTTAGATTAACACACAAAAAATATAACACTTCTAGAATTAAGTAGTCGTTTGTCTACTGTCTTTTGGTAATTCTAATTGTTTATTTTCTAGGGTTAAAGAAGGCTTGAAAACAGCATGCAAATTTCGAAAACTGGCGTGGTTGTCAACGAAAATCTATTTTAGCTTAAAAAACTTCAAGTTTTTCTTTTCTAATAATAGTAAAAATAAATATGTTCCTGATTGGTCTCCTTAATCCGATATTCAAAAACCAATCACTTTAAACCATTCTACTTGTACTCTATATTTACTTGATGTTCAAGAGTGTTCTTTGTATAGTTCAATGTAATGTTGCAAATTTCAAATACATCCCGGAAATTCATATTTCCGCGGTTGTGTATATAATTCCAGGAACCCCTGAAAGTTTTTGATTCTCTATAATGGAAAAGTCACCACTCTTTTGTGAAACAAAACTTAACATACTTGAAATTTTACATGCATTAACTTACAATGGGAGTTGATTGTTCGATTTAAATTTCATATGGGCTTATGACGTAACTAATTACTTCACGCAGGGGTACCAAACAAAAATCCCCACCAATTACGGGGAAGTATTATGGATCAAGGGGTGAAATAATAATCAATTGTACATGATGAAGACTTGACAACCACGCCCCTTTCCATTCCTATATAAATTTGGCAAAAAAATAAATAAACCAATTTCTCTCCTTTTTGTATACTTTCTTTTTCTTTGTTTTATTTCACGATAAATTAACATGTCATCTAACGACTACTATTCTTCAGGAAATCAAGGAACTTACGAACCTAACAAACAAAATAGAGAAGGTGATAATGAGCAAGGAGGTGATAGAGGTTTAGGATCAACTATTTTAGGGGGGATTGCTGGTGGATATGGTGGTAATAAGTTGGGAGGTGAAAAACATGGTACTTTAGGTACCGTTGTTGGTGCTGTAGGTGGTGCTTTTGCTGCAAATAAGATCGAAGATGCTTACGAAGATCATCAAGAAAGTAAAAAACAAGAACAACAATATGGATCCGGTGGTTCTGGGGGTCACCATGGCGGTGGATTTGGAGGATCTGATCGCCGTGAAGAACATCATGGTGGTGGACATCACGGTGGATTCGGAGGATCTGACCGTCGTGATGATCGTCGTGATGATCGTCAAAGCGGTGGTTATGGTGGTTCTGGTGGTTCTGGTGGTTCTGGTGGTGGTTACGGTGGTTCAAATCGCCGTGACGATCGCCGTGGTGGTGGATCCGGCGGACATGGTGGCCAAGCTGGCTACGGTGATAGACGTGATGATGATCGTCGTTATTAGAGCATGATTTGGTAAAAGTTATCTTTATGTAGCAAGAAAAAACCTACCAGGTATATCATTATTCTATAAAATTCTTAAATCCCTAAAAACGCCAACAATAAACGAAAATACAATATAAAAAACTTTTTTGTAAGAGAACAACAACACTAGATGTGTTTATGATTTTTCAGGTGAGCTAGTAATTTCATTTGGTGCCATTAATAATGGCTGCAAATTTGAAGTACATGGAGTCACTATAGTGGCTGCCTGTTTATTCAAGCTTAAATTTGAATCATTTAAATTAATCGTAAGTCTTCTATTGATAAAAGTATCTCTCACCTTTGTAGGTACATTTTTTTCTATAAAACTTGGATCTAATTTCTCTCTTTTAGGTAATGGAGGTGAATCAATGGCCAGATCTAATTGAAAATATGCATCATCATTTAAATTATCAAGAATATCGCCCGTGATTGGAGAATTATCAATTTCATCAGATTTACTTTGTTGTTGAACTGATTCGTTCATACTTGAATCCATCATCGTAGAATCAGATTTTGAAATATCCCAATGAACTACCTTTTTAGGTTTCCTTATTGGTGACAGTTTTGTGATTGGTCCATCTCTTGTTTGTCTACGAGTTGGTGATCTTTTCACAGACCTTTTCTTAAGAATTGAAGGTCTAGGTTTAAGATCTTCATTCATCATCATACTAGTTTCCATTTCTGTATCCGTGTCATCGGGTGTTGGGCTGGGTGTGTTTTGATTTAATTTACCCTTGACAAATTCAGTAGTGTGTTTTTCAACAGCCAAGTCAAATGTACCATCTAATAAACTTTCCAATCCTTTAATGATGTTTCTTACTCCATCCATTTCATTATCTATCAAAGATATTATTAATTCACGAGGAAAATATGTAAACTTTTGTAAACTCAGTACCAACAGATCATGTAGTATAGACGAACCAACTAACAAATCTCTATCCACTTCAGCTTCTAAACCTTTAACAAATTGTTGATATAGTTTGGAATGACATTCTTCCCAACCTTCATTTTGCGCTAATCTTTTTAAATTCTGTCTTGCAGATTCGTGCAATATCCTTTCAATATCATTTGGTTTCCCATACTCAAATTCCAATTCTTTTATTTGTCTAGCAAGTTTAGATTGTAATTGTTCACATAAACTAATCACGGTACGGGTATTATTATCAATTTCAAAATTCAGTAATGCTTGTTCTAAAAACACATCAATATCAATTTTTTGAGAGAGAAGTAGTTTCCTCTTAGCTAAATAAAATTTCTTTTGCCATTTTTCTTGAGCATGATTATTTAAAGCTAGTCGTATACTATCAATTGAATCAAATAATAATTTAAATGTTTCTTGTTCAATTTTCTTTCTATTAGAAATAGTAGTTTCCACTATAGTTGATTCTCTCTTTCTTAATTCTTCAATTTCCAATTTTTGTTCAGTAATCATTTTAAGGTAAGAACCAACATGACGATCAAGATTTTGTTGATTTCGAACTAATTTAGTCTTGATTTCCTTAGCTCGATCTGCATATTTTAATGTGTTCAAAGTTTCATCATAATGTTGTGAAGAAGGGGAAATACAAACAATCATAACAGTTTTACAATTTCCACCAAGAGAAAATTTTAATAATCTAGTTAATTTTGAATTTCTATATGGTACATGATTTCTCCTTCTTGGATCACAAAGTGCATTAATACAGTTTCCTAATGCAAGTAATGATTTATTTATATTTGCTCCTTCAGTAAGTCTAGCCCCTCGGTTCTTCGTAGCGGCAGCTCGTTCACTTCCTGCTAAATCAATTATTGATAATGTAGCAAATGTATGTTCTTCAGAAATATCAGCCGTTCTAGGTTTTTGAGTAATATTAATTTGTAAAACCGCATGAGATCTACTTGATGTTGCATTTGCTTCAGTTGGAGAAGATGTTCTATTTTTATTTCCTTCTAATATAAGTTGCATAACTTCTTCCACAGAAGTAGGGGTATGACAAGATAAATTTGATACTGATATTTTACTATTTTCATCCTCTCGTATCATTAATTTCTTATGTTCAGTTTGTGGGTTAAGTAAATCTCGAATAGTTTCATTATAAATCTCCAAGTACGACAAAGACAATTCAATTGATTTTGTATCTCTCAATTGATCAATTCTATAATATAATTCTTGCATAGTTAAGAAAATTACTCCTGGATCATTAGGATTTCCCAGAATTGTATGAGTTTTCCCACAACCGGTAGCGCCATAGGCAAAAACAGTTGCATTATATCCATCTAAAATACTATCCAATAATGGTCTTGTAGTTCCATTATATACATCATCTTGAGTTGCATCAACATCAAATAATTTATCAAAGACAAATTTATGCTCACGAATTCTACCATTGAATTTGTTGGGGAATGCATTTTTTTGCATTTTAACCAAAGGGTTGGTTTCAGGAGGATCAAAAATTAACATTTTGTCATCAACTACATCAACAATCTTTCTTATACCTAAAGGTGTAGGTTTCAGTAGATTACTATTGGATTTAGAAACATCATTTATACTGCTATATGAACCAGCCCCTAAGAATATATTATTTGTTTCAAAACTAATTAAATTATTTGTTTCTGCTTCTGTGAAAGGTCGAACTCGAACAGAAACAGTAATTGAGGAAGATTTTGTGCCTGGAATAGACCCATTCAGTTGAATATCCATAGAAGGGTTCGCCCTTTCTACCATTTCTCGTTCTGCTTGTAGGTTTGTCTCAGATCAAAACTGTTTTGATATTTTGTTGTTTACTTTTAGAACAATTTGGTACACGCGAAAGTCATCAGCTCATATGCAGGAGATATTTTATATCCGGGTAAGAGAATCCAAATGTCACAGGTGAATGGTAGGTAGAATTGAATTATACAAGTGTTACAATTTGAAGAGTACATATACAAGAGCTAGAAACAGATATGTCTAGGGCTAACAAATGAATTTCTAAGCAAATACTCCGTTGCTTGGATATGTCGTATGTTTTTATTCTCTCCATAGATGACCCTGTTAAAGTATTGGTATAGATGAAACCAAACCCACACTTGTAGAAGACTGCAAATTGAAGTCACTCACAACACATAAGGATAAACTATGTCAATTTCTATCGTAGAAAAATGATACAGCTGAATAATTTCCTGATTCGGCAATACAGAAATCGTATCACGGGGTTATAGATCACTACTGGAATTGATCGATTAACCTAAAAGACTAAATCTTCAAAAACATATACTCATTGGAGATCATGTTAAGAACTGATTATTTCGTTCAATGCATTACCTAAATTTTCTCCTTTGATATTTAACGGTTCACAATTGTTGCGAATGATTAGAAGGTATAAAAGAATAGAAGATATGGATTATAGACAACATTTAGTAGTTAATATTCCATTAAAAGACTTGGATGACTTGCACAACTATCGCATAACCCCCATTGATAAACCTGAACTTTGTGCCTCTTTTTGCAATTGGTCGTAATTTACAAAATATAATAGTTTTACATGATTAGATCATTTGATATTGTCTTGAAAGTAATTGTAATGCCGAAGATATGCCAGCACTTGTGTAATATCCTTTCTGCTTATGTTATATCATTAATTTTTCTAAAAAAAAACATAGTAAATATTTCAATTTTTTAATATGCACTTTCAAAAGTCCAACACATTTTACATCAGTTTTTGTAACAAAATTAACACAGATAATCATAGAAAGGATGTATTTTCTAGTATACTACATTGTTTACATACAGAATTTATAGCTCTTTTTATAAAACTTACAAAAAGCAAAAGTACTAATCAATAACTATAGATAGAAATACACGTCCTGAAGAATAACTATTTCTGTACAACTCTATTTTTTTAATCTCAAATAATATTTGGGTTCAATTCCGTTTGGCTGCGAAATCTGTAGTAGATTTTTTTTGTATTCAAAATCAATGGGATTTCACGTTGTAGAAAGTGATTGAGAAAAGAGTTTTACGTGAGCAAAAAAGATATGAAAAATGTAACATGGTTTGAATAAATTTGTCCTCGGAAGTATGAAAATTTTTGTTGGATGGTCTGAAATAAAAATCCCTGGAGGTTTGAAGAAAATGTCGCACTAGTTTGAGAGAAATAAATATAGACTGTATTTGAATCATGTTTTGTGGAACATCATCTAGTTTTTTTGCCGACTGAAATCTAAATTAAAGAACTCCTTCCGATCGGAATAACTGGGTCTGCTATTAAAATATGAATGATCAAAGAAAAAGTTTAAACTAGTGTAGCGAAGAAATACGATTGTACCATCAGCCCACTTTAAACCATATATTATTTTTTGTTTGGATCGTTTACTATAATTTCGAATGTAACAAAAAAAATGTGATAGAGTTGACATGCCAAGTCGTTGAACATGACCACGAAATTTTCGGATGTAAATAAGATTTCGTGATACCTATTGACATTATACGAGACTACAAAAATGGCTTGGGATTTGGATATTATAAATAATTAAACTATCTGATTCTAAGGTGAGAATACAAAGAGTTCAATAAGGGAAACAACAATCAAATTTGGAATAAAGTGGTTATGTTTGGTTCTGGCCTGGTTACCGTTTGATACTGATACAACAACCAATGTACAAACCGTGCACTTTTTTTTTAGTCTAATTAATGTGAGATGTGCAAATTATTTTATTTTTTGTGTTTGTTTTTAAAACAAAACAATTAAATGCAAATGCAAAAACAAAACAAAAAAATAAAATTTTAACATGCAATTAATTCCAAACCAGTTGATTTCTAAATCTTCTTTGTGCACATGCATTGACAAGGTGAAACAAATTATATGCCTTACTAAATCTAGACACAAAAGGACACTGCGCGTTGTGCATTTATTGCTCTCCAACGTCGATATTTCTATGAAATCAGCCTGTACTTGTACATATAACTATAGTATGTACTCGGCTTTTGCAATATCTTAAACCTTAATGGGAAACACACGAAAATATCATAAAAAGCGAAGAAAAAAAATAGGTTCTTAAAAAACTCACAAAAAAGAAATGCACCACGCATAGACAAAACTCAAACATCAACAAAGATTCCAATTTTTTTTTAAAAACCCTTTTTATTTTTTTTTTCTCACTTTGTTGTTCATTCTCTCCTTTATCTTTAAGTTTTAAAGAGATTACCCCTTTATTCCTTTTTCACTTGTTGCTACTTAATATTCGCAATATCTCAAACAACGTCAGACTTACTACTACTATCTTGAATATATTCTAAAAATAGATCCTTGACAAAAATATGTCTGCTGTCACAGATACAAAACTATCAAGAGAACAAAACTTTTCGACATCATTAACTAATTCCTACACTAAAGAAGACAAAATATATCATGCATCATTTCTAGCGTCCATTGAAAGAAAACAAATACGTTTATCAGGATCAATAATCGTATTATTGTATTCGTTACATCTTTCTCAAATCTCCAATATAACAAAATTCACAAATAAATTTTTCTATTTACAAAATCAAATTGGAACTATTAATAATCGTCCAATATATGATATTCACATTGATGATATTTATTATGTATTTTTTTGGGTTATTGCTGTTACATTTATGAGATCTTTTCTTATGAAATATTGTTTTAGTCCATTTGCGAAATATTTTTGTAATATTCAAAGTCGAAAAGCTAAAACAAGATTTGCTGAGCAAAGTTGGTCTTTTGTATATTACTCAGTTTCTTTAGCATATGGTTGTTATCTTTATTGGAAATCTCCTTATTTTAATAATATGGCTCAAGTATTTGTTGATTGGCCAAATCATACATTATATGCTAATACAAAAAGTTATTATCTTATATCAACAGGATTTTGGTTGCAACAAATATTTGTTCTTAATGTTGAACAACATCGTAAAGATCATTATCAAATGTTTAGTCATCATATTATTACTTGTTGTTTAATTATTGGATCATATTACTATTATTTTTTCAGAATTGGTCATTTAATATTAATGACTATGGATTCAGTCGATATTATATTACTGGGGGCAAAAATGTTAAAATATGCAAAATATTTAAAGGCATGTGATGTAATGTTTGTTTTGTTTATGGTTGGATGGCTTATTACCAGACATGGAATTTATAATTATCTTTTATATTATATTTGGCATAATTTAAAAGATTTAATTGCTGAATCTGAATGTGATCCTAGTAAAATTCAGAAAAGATGTTGGACACCTGCAGTAATTAATGTTTTTTTGGGTTTGCTTGGAGGATTACAAATTTTGATTATAATTTGGATGTATTTTATTTGTAAAATTGCTTTTAAAGTTATTAAAGGTGCTGGAGCTGAAGATGTTAGAAGTGATGAAGAAGATACAGATGAAGAACAAGAAGAACAGGAAAAACAGGAAAAACAGGAAGAAAAGGAAGAACAAGAAGATGAAGAAATAGAAAGTGCATTTGAAGAAGATACTGACGAAGTGGAAGAAGAAATAAAACTGGTTGGTATGGAAGCATGTACCTTTAGTTCATCTTCTGATTCAACTCTTGATGAAGAATCTGAAATCAGAAGAAGATTGAATTAAAGGATATTTTAAAACAGACCTGGCTTGTTTTTTTTTAATAGAGTTTTTTTTTGATGCTTGAGTTTAAATTGATTTAGATTAATTTTCCTTGAAATCATCCCAGCTAATTAATTTTCTCCTTTTGGGTATTGGTACAAGAATACATAATAAGTAATTATGTTTGTTATGTAGTAGCGTATTATGAGCTTGTTAAGGTGTGTTGACATGCGCAAACGAAATTATAGATAGCTGTTCAATGTACCAAAGTAGAATTTAAAGTAGATTCTCTTGTGTGCGTGACTCGATATTCAATAGCTAAGTATTCCAGCTTTTACCTAAATTCTATGTTATTCTAGTTCCTTTAAATCTCGTGCTTAGCTCTACATAATTAGACAAGAAAATAAACTAACACAAAGCGTATCCATTGTCTTGAAGTTTGTGTAAATTATTCAATCAACGTTGCTGAGAGTGTATCAGATATCAGTAAGGAGCAATTACGATCGGCTTGTGGTTAAGCATATAGTTAATGCTTATGACTATTAGATCATTACAATTGATGGCGATGAAAATACTGAAGAGGATGAGTAATTAGAAACATTTTATCTTATATAGTAATATAAAAATAGTGAATAAAAAACCAAAGAGATTCTCGATTATGCAATCATTTGCAAGATTTATAGTTTAAAAAATAGTAATACTAACAAGAACTTGTATATTTACTAAAAGTTTTTAGAGATTCACAATGGAAATTCTTCAATCGCTCTCGTCATTCCTCCTCAATCTAACGTAATTTGTAGCTCTTCTTTAGCTCCTTCCTCGTTCTTTAGATCCCCTAAAATATTTGGATGAATAGTGTTTTGGATTATCACAAACATTGATCTCAATTTATTCTCGAATTATACGAGTAATTCATAAACCTAATAATGTTAACCGTATCTCGATCTTCAAAACAGACGCTACCAAATACAAACAAATCTAATTTAGCCGCTCGCAAATACAAGTATTGCTGCCAAAAATTTGGTTGTAATTTGGTTGTAAAAGAATTGTTTTTCGTTTTACAATATAAACCCAAGTAAAATCAATACAAACTCTAGTTAATATAAGTCATTCAATTGCAAATCTTGACGTATCCAAGCTTATTACAGTCTTTCTAGTTTTATAAAGTTTCTACAAATTGTTACATCAAAACAATAGAATTTAAAATCTCTTCACAAGATTGGATATATTGTTTAGATGCATAAGCGGTCTAGAGATGATACACAAGTCGTTGTATACCAGCAAGAAAGGGTACTAAATGTTCAATTAACCAAACCAAGATTATTTTCTCACTGGGATTTTATTTCCAACATTTCAATAAAAGATAGAATTGCATTATTAACCGCCAACAAAATAGATTTTGAAGAAACAATATTAACAGTTGAAAGATTACCAAATATTGACCTGGATGATGAAAGTACTATAGATGCTTGGAGTGTTATGTTTCGTGAATTATTTGAGGAATATCCCGGATTAAGACTTGTTTTAGAACAAGGAAACAAATTTGATTTAGAAAATAGCAATGTTGGTAATTTGGTTTATGATTCACCAACTACTAAAGGTTTTATAATTGAAAAGTTTTGCTACAAGATTACCCAGGTTTTATTAAAACGGAATTTACATGAATTATTTCCAAACAAAAAGATTAATTTAGTTCTTTTACCTGAAATATGGCATTCACTTAAGTTTCACAAAGACTTACAAATTTATAAGGCTATACATGAAGCAATTTTAAAGATGAATTTGAAATTCAAATGCAAACTGGCTAAAGAAGTGATGTACATTAATTGGAAACTCAATGTTGCTGCATTAACAGATCCCCGATTGAAATTTATCTTAAAACTCCATGAAAGTATGCAATCCACATTATTGAAGATATATGAGATATCAGTGATTTCCAATTATCAAAGACTCCTTATTAACCACGTCGTGAATGCCTATCACGACTATTTGTTCGATTCAAAAAAACCTTTGCCCAATTGTGAAGAATTTATTAAAAAACTTGAAGCGGATGCATGTTTCCCACGTAAATCAAAGAAGGTTTCTGCTCAGGTTTTACATGAAAGCTTGTCTGATATGTTGATTGTACAATTTGAATATAGTGAGAAGCGGAGAATGAAGTCTCAGATAATGAGAGCACGAAAGAGAGCCAAGTTAGATAAAAATGAAGATAACAAATCTATTGTCAAAGTGAAGTCCACCAACAAAGTTGGAAGCTTATGAAAGGTAGCATTAGTATCTAGCCTCTAGTAACTACTACAATTCAATGTTTCTAAATCTGGGAAATTTGTTTAATCTGCGAGAGTTTATATATCATGCCAATATCACAAGCATTAATGTGTTTGGCATTACTATCACTCAAATTTACTCAACTACTTGAAATATGGAAGCATTCCACTTTTGATGTATTGGTAATATCTAACTAAAGAAATATTTCCAACAATTCCTCTCTGTTCACCTACTAAGTAACATAACTTGTAACGCCTTTTTAACTCCTTGTTCGTTATATCGATTCCATAATACATAAAGATTAATCATATCTTGCATTGCTTCCACCATTTCATCTAAATTTATATGTGAATGATCTAAGAAATTCATAAATTTATTAATCTTGATAGTATCTTCATCTAATATATTTAAATCATCTTGAAAATTCGTTGTTGTTTGTTCTTGGTTAGAATTTCCTGTTTTAGTAAGATTCATTAAATCGTCAATATTCATTACTTTATCTTCCTTCACTTCTGGTTTGCTTTCGTCGTTTGGGTTACTTCCACTTCTTATTTGGGTTAGGTTTTTCTTCAAGACTATAGTGATATATATCGCGGCCATAGCTATTATATGTGGTGGTAACAACAAATGTAGATCTGTAATATAACTATCATTTATTAAACTCCAAGAATTCTGTAATTCTTCATCTGAAAACTTCAAACCAAATACCATATGATTTTCATGTAAATAATCTCGTATTTGTAACAAAGATTTATAAGGATGATGTAGATATAAATACAGATCCATTTCTTCAATTAAATAAAACTCAAATTCTGCCAATTTTGTTACATCATGAGGAATATATTCTGGCCAAATATTTCTTGCTTCATTTATAATTAATCTTATATGTTGAGGACATTCTTCAATTTTACACGCTACATAAACACAAGTGGTCACCAATAAATACACGTTGATTTCTTTCAACAGAACTCGAGTTAAGAATCGAGTTAGGTATATTTCAGCAGTGGCTAATGCAATTTGTCTTACATTTAAACGTCGACCTAATTTAATAAGTGAATTATGTAAATATATTCTCATATTATAATCATAGATTATATTAGAGTAATCTTTAATTAATCCATTTTGAATCATTTTACGTTCAAGTAAAAGAACTTTTCTTCTAGCTTCAAGTAGTTGAAACCTAGTTAATTGCCATTTGTTTCGTTGTGAAGAACTCCAATAATCTGCTGACATATTGTGTAAGGTTATAAGTTTCCTACAATTTACTTGGAACACCTTGGTCTCATTTTTTGAATATGGTTTGGAGATTCGTGCGGCTCAAATTTCAAACTCCTGAGATTCTTACCAACAACTCTCTGTTACCTTAACATCTATGAGTTAGGTATTATTTGATAGTATATTTGTTATAGCTAGTTCATATCAACCGAAGTAACTTAAGAAATTGACTTAGTTACTATTTTGACTACTTTTCCCCTCCAAGGGATATTCGGAATAGAAATCACAAGGTCATTAAATGTAAGTGGGGTTAATCGGGTGGTTCTCCCACCAGACAAAAAAATAGTTTCCACCAGTAACAAGTTATATAAAAAGTAATCTTTCTTTAACAATACGTCTTCGATGTCACCAATTCATCAAAAACATTTTCATACTTCATTCCCTGATACCGCAGCTGCAATTGATCGTAGAATTCCTGAATTTGCTGCTGCACAGATATCAGATGAAGATAAGTATTTTAGAAATCACGAACCACCATCATATTTACCCGAAGTTGAAAAAGAGCTTGAAAGTTTTATTCAATTTCATAAACAAAAAACCAATAGAAGAATTGTATTAGTTACTTCTGGAGGTACTACGGTTCCTTTGGAAAACAATACTGTTCGATTTATTGATAATTTTAGTGCTGGTACAAGAGGGGCTACTTCTGCTGAATATTTCTTAGAGAATGGATATGCTGTAATTTTTTTACATCGTGAATATTCTTTACAGCCTTATTCAAGACATTATAGTCACTCGACAAATTGTTTCTTGGATTATATGATTGAGAAAGATGGAAAAATTGAGATTAATTCAAAATATACTGAAGAAATGTTGTTAGTGTTACGGAAATACAATCAAGCTCAAGCTAGTAATTCGTTATTACTTATACCATTTACTACAGTTAATCAATATTTATATACTTTAAAATCAACAGCAGAGTTAATGCATGTTTTGGGAAGTCAAGCATTATTTTATTTGGCTGCGGCAGTATCGGACTTTTTCATTCCTAAATCTAGAATGTCTGAACATAAGATTCAAAGTTCTGCCACTGTTGATGGTCAATTACAAATTAATTTGTCTCAAGTTCCAAAATTCTTGAGTAGATTGGTTGACAATTGGGCTCAGGGAGCAATGTTTGTTTCATTTAAATTAGAAACTGATAGTAATATTTTAATTCAAAAAGCAGAAACTGCGTTAGAAAGATATAATCATCAATTGGTTATTGGTAATTTATTGCAGACTAGAAAAAATGAGGTTGTATTCGTTACGCCAAATCATCAAGCTAAATGGATTAGATTGTCTAATGAAGAGCTTGAAAACAATATTGATATTGAAGCTAAAATGATTCCAGAAGTAATTGAACTTCATACAAAATGGATTGAACTGAGTCAAAAATAATTCTATGTATAGCCTATTTACAAGAAAGACATTCCAATACCATATTGTATTCCTTTTCTAACTGAATCTTGTTCATGTGCAATTAAAGGTACAACTAAATTCAATTCAAATCTAGCCATTGGATGATTAAACAAGATTCCAACACCATAACTTAATGAATACAGATTTGTCAATAATTTTAGATTGTCGATTATACCTGTTTGCTTATTCATTTGTATAATTCTTCCAAAGTTAATAAAATTATGGATTTTAAAATTTGATTCTGAGTAACGTGGTATATCAGTGATTAACGATATACCACCATTTAAGAATATATCACCTCCAAGGGAAGAATTAAAACTCTTTGGACCTAAACCATTAAGCATAAATGATCTAACATCATTTGGACCACCAATATAAAACCGATCTAAAATTGAACTGGTAGAATTTAAAGGAGATAAAAATCCTGTTCTCAATGTAGCAATTATTGACGAGTTAAGTTTGTTTACAGGGTAACTTAATTGAACTTGACCTGCTGTTTTAATAAAGGGGTATTTCACATATTTAGCTAATCCATTATATTCAACTCCCAATTGAAAGAATTTTCCTAAAGTAGGTAAATGTTTATTATTTCTTGAATCGTAAATGAAGTTATAACTTATTGAAGATTTATATTGACTCCCTGCTTGATTTAATACTTGTAAACTCTTACTTCCATAATTATTCAATACTTTCCAATAATTCTCTAAAATAATCTCATGATTCACGGGACCTTCAAATATGGTATGAATCTTGTTTGTCATACCTTTACCACTTACATTTGCTTGAATCCAATCAAATTTCCTCGTATTTACATAAAACAAATTCTCAAGTCTGTAATTTGCATTATTGAAAAGTGGTTGATTATAATTCAACATATATGAAGATTGAGTTTTCGTTCCTGAAATAGCATCAAATTCTAAATTCTCTCCACCTCCAAAGATATTCTTGATTTGAAATTGAATATATCCATCTCCTTCTCCATTTCCAATATTTGTCCCTGTTTTGGCATAAAATTTCTTTATTGGGATAATATTAAATATTGGAACAACATGTAAACTAGGATTTACTTTCCCACGACTGAAAATCGACAGTGGAGGGTTCACGGGTTGTACGGAAACAAGTAAGTTATCAACAATTCCAAGTTTTAAGAAATCTTTGGAAATTGATTCAATTTGTCCAAGAAAACATTCAAGACTGATTGTTCGATCAGTAAGCAAAGATCTGAATTGACTTTGTATAAATGAATCTCTAAAGGATTGACTATTGGTAATTTGAACATTTCTAATCTTAATTGGTGTTGATTTATGTTCTGAAAATAGTGTTTCAATATATTGTTTATTTTGTTCAATCATAAATGATTGTTGCTTATTTCTAAGTTTTTCAAGTTCCATTTCAGCTTCAGAGAAGTTTTTACGATTGTCTTTACGTTTTATATTATCGAGAAACTCATCATTATAATCTTGTGACATGGTTAGTGACAAGGAAAGATATTGGAGATTTTCAGTTTTGGATCTGAAAAATATTGAAAAATTTAACCACTGAGCGCTACCAAAAAAGAATCAAAAATCCCAGTTTGATAAGTGTGATATCCTTTACTTTTATTACTTCAAAATCTTCAGAGAACCTACATAAGAACTTATTAAGCTACATGCATTCATTCTATCGTAAAACTATATATATATAAAATATCACTCAGGCGGAGATATCTCTAATTGAGGAACAGACACTGAAGATGAAGGGCTTAAAAAATCATCCATATTAACATCAACATCACCCAAATGACCTAGTTTCTTTTTCTCTACTGCTTCTTCTTCAATCAACAATCTAATACATTCTTTACCTGCTTCAGTTTGAAAATGACGTCTTAAAGCATCAGCACGAGCAAATTTTCTCCCACACCCATATTGAGTGCCATTTTTGAGAAATCCACGACATTGAAATTTCTTTTCACCACTATGTAAATCTTCATGTCGTTTTCTATCATGTTGTCTGGCAAACGCTTTACCACATTGAGTACATATAAATGGTCTTTCATCGGTATGAGTACGTAAATGAGATTTTAAATTGTAAGGACGAGTAAATCTTTTTTCACATAAATGACATGCATATACACTAGGATGTTTTTGAACTCGTTTAGAAGATTGATTAAGCAGAGCTAATTCTAACATTTTCTCCCGGGCTAATTTTTCTTCGTGTTCGTCAAACTCCTCATGTTCATCTTCATCGTCAGATTCAGTGTATTTCTTTGCTGGTGATCTTGAATGTCGTGGTGAGTGGTTTGATTTCATAGAATGACTTTTCCTTCTACCTCGTTTAATATTTTGATAATCGGGATCAAGTAAATTATTCTCAGAAGTATTAGATCCAGTAGGTGACATCAATTCGGAATTTGGGATAAGATTATTTGTGTTAAGATTGATGTTGTTATTCGAGGAAGTTTGTGGGATTGAAGAACCTGCAGAACTATTACTAAATAGTGATGGAGTTCTTGCAGCTACGATTTCTGGGGCTTGATTTATAGAAATCATGATTCCCAGTGAATCACCTTCATCGTTATCATGCAATTGATTTAAATTAATCTCAGTTAATGGATTTGTTGATTGATAGTTTGAATTATTTGTTGCTGCTGTACTGACGTTATCAAGTGGTTGGGATATTATTTTGTTCTGTAAAGGAGGAGTAACTACAATATCAAAACCAGCATTTTCAAGAATATTACCATAATCATAAGTATTTTGATGTTGTCGGGGCATCTGTTGCTGCTGTTGTTGTTGCTGCTGCTGCTGTTGTTGTTGTTGCTGCTGCTGCTGTTGCTGTACTCGCATTGATAATTGATGAAATTCTTGTTGAATCTCTTGTTGTTGAATAGAAGGTTCCCATTTGTTATTATCAATACTGTCCAAATTAGCTAAATTTGTTGAACTTATAGATTCACCCAAGGCAATTTCAAAATTATTCGCCACAATAGCAGCAGAATCAAGATATTGATCAGCTACAAAATTACCCTGCGGTATATTCCCACTATTTGAACCAATATCGGAAAAGGAACCATGTCGAGGTTGTGGAGGAATAGCTAAATTGTGGCTTGAACTAAAATGTGACATAGGTGCAATATAAGGAGAAGCCGGATGCGAAGAAGCTTCTGAATATACTGAATGTGCTGTTGAATGCAATGGAGAATTTGGATGTAATAAATCATCGTCTGTGACCTGTAAATTTACATTCTGCTGCTGTTGCTGTTGCTGTAAATTTGAAAATTGCTTTGCAAATTGGGAAATTGGTGAAAAATATTCATTTGACGTTGAATTAGAACTAAATTGTGGATTTATATTTTGTAAAGAAACATCTGAAGCCTGTTCATACATATTTGGAGTTTGGTGGTAATTGGGCAATGTATCATGTTCAATATCGTCTATTGGAGCAGGTGGTGGTTTAAATGCATCTAAATTATGTTGTTGTATTGATTCTTCGGTATGCATTTTCTGTTGATCAGATACATATGCTTGAATCTCGTGTCTTCCAAGGGGTAGTTGCTGTGATTTTTGTTCATATTGAGAATAATCTATTCGGGAAGGGTATCCATCATTCAATAACGCATTGGTTAACGAGTCAGAAGTACCACTCGGCTTAACTATTATTGTTGGAGGTGATAGATCTAGAAGATCATACAATTGTTGGTCTTCAACTTTATCTGAAAAAGTATGAGAAGACATAAAGTAAAATAATCCGAGTATTATTGTGAATTCTAGCAAACTAGATAATTATTTTTAGAATTTGATTGCCTGTTGTTTTGTTGTAAACCGGTACTATACACAATATTATATAAATTTCTCAGTTGTGTTTTTTTTTCTTGGTTCTTTTAAAAAAGTGTGAAAACTTTAAAAAAAAACGGTGATATTTTTAAGTTCAAAAGTGTGCAAAACAGGGTAATTCTGTATAGATAATGGTGATTCCGAACTAAAGAGATCAAAAGAGTAAAATAGATAGCGAAATGAACGACTACAATTCTTGTGGGTATTTTCGTTTATATTTATATTTTGCGTCGTTCCCCCACACAATGCAAACAAATCCCCTTGACTATTGTATGGAAATATAACCAAACGTGTAAGTTTATTATTTTTCACTATCCACTTGAAAGTCCATTACCACTTACTCTCTGGGTAAAAACTATATATTAGTCCAGGCTGTCAGCTGCATCTTTTGACTGACCCCAAAAAAGAAATCACTAGTCCCCCCGATGTAGACGCAGGCGCAGTCTAACCTGGAAAAAAAGCATCATTTTCCATTGTTCATTTACATCATTGTGCATGGTAACCTGTAAAAATAAAAACTTTTGGACTTTTTATACATCGAGCCGAGACTCCACAATTGATTTCTTGATTGGGTTGTAAAGGCGGAGTATTCTTCGTATTAAGGTATCATGAAAACCTTAATAGGTGAGTTAATTAATAGTTACTATTCCAGGGTTATGTCACACCAGGGGATGATCATCAGAACAATAAAACTGTTTGTAAATCTTGATCTAAGTTCGCTAATTTTTATGCATTTACTACGAAACGTTCGCCAAGATGTTATTTATAATAATACGGCTAACTTGTAATCTCCTCTAGATCCAATTTTTTGACCTCCGCAATTCCCCATACGACGGAAACAATATTCTCAATTAGTTTTTACGGCTTACTCGGATCAACCGTACAATTATCTAAATTTTAAATAAGATGATGGTTATTATTTTAAACTGATTAACGATTAATAAATCGTTCCGAGTTATTTACACCTCATGGATCGGCTGAAACAAGAATAATTGTTTTATTGTTGAGTTTTTTTTTCTTTTGTGCTTTGCAACATAAACAGCTCGGAACATATGGGTGCAAAATTGTTATAAATTATGACATCATTTTTACTGGTTTTTAGATTAACAAAACTGTATAATTTTTTTGTTGAAAGTTTGCTAAAACTTTTCTTTATTCACTCGGGTAACATGTCGTTTGAGTTTTAAGCATTAACAAGATAATTTTCTGAATCTTAAACTAGTTTGGTGTTAGGTCTAATGAAAAAAAAAAAACTTAGATAACCTTTGCTCACGAATTCGTCCAGTACAATTTTCTACATTTACTTACATAATTATATGTTTGTATTCTATTAGATCTACCTGATAATCGAAACTAATGATCATTAAAATTAGTAAGAGAGATTAACAAAATTTGTGAAACCACTACCTTTCAAATCGATTTTTCCTTTCCTGAACTTCGATTTGACTAGATTTAGTTCTTGAAATTGAAATCAGCAGACGATTTATTGAGGAAACCAGTGAGATCCAATCTTCTATATAGAGGATTGTTGCTGGACGTTTGGGAATGGGAGAAATAATTCTTCGTTCTTGTTGATATGGATTCCTCCATTCACTAGTGGTAAAATCCTGAAAATCTTTGTCTATTTCCAAGAAATTGACAATTTCGTAGAATTTATCATCAATTGCAGTTTCAAGATCAAACATAAATGAAACACTAGATGCACCTTCCGATTTCATTCTAAAATAACATTGATCAATCTCCGAGGAATCTCCAATAATCATGAGCGGCTTTATCTCTTTTTCTTGACAATCTTGTTCTTCTTGGAAGTAGTACTTGGGATCGAAAGTTTCTATACTTAATGAACCCAGCTGCAGGGAATAAATAGAAATACCAGTTTCTTGAGGAAATAGGGAATCTAACTCAACGCTGGTGCTGATATCTCTAGATATTGGTGTGAATTCTGGGGAAAAATAACTAGACCCTCAAGAATGGGATAACTCAAATGCTGTAATTGATGGATATAGAATCATTTTTCTAGCTACCTTTAATAAAAGTTGATATTATTGATGATTTAAATGGAGAAACATAGTAACTAACTATATAGAACGTTAGATTGGCATACTTATATATTATGATAAATCTACAAAAGACTCATTATGCGCCTGAAAATCAATTTGTGGTAGCAAAAAAAATAGATGACTACATAAAGTGGGGTCTTCCGAAATAGGCACAGATTGATTTCCTTATCAATATACCACGTTTATTGACGTCATTGGTTTTCTAAGTTTCTAAATTATTGTTTAAGACTTATAAATGTTGATCAAAGTATATATGAAATTTTATCTCTAAGTGTACCGAGCCCTGATTCTGCGGGGTGCAAAGGTTGCTGAGATAGATTTTCAATTCTTGCAATTATAATTAATCATAGAATAATTCAGGAACAAAAATTCAATACAACTTAGAGAATTAATGCATGATAGGTGCAAATTTATAAACATCTATTACAATATACCCAAAAGAAACCTTCGGTAATTACTAAATTCCTATAAATTAAATAACCAAGACATCAAATAAATTAACCTGTATATTCTCTAATCATTCCAAATTTTAAAACATTCTTCATTCTTTCCTCTACCTAGATGATACATTAAATGTTGATGTCGTTCAAAAATTCTTAAACATCCTCTCATATCACCATTATCCAATTCTTCAACACAAATATATTCTTTTATTTGAAGATGTGCTGCTTTAATATGTCGCTTTAAATCTGCTTTCCTTTTAAATGTTAAACAATTCTCATATGAACATTTGTATATTTTCTCTATATTTTGAACTTCTTTACAATGATCTTTTAATTTCCGAATTCTGGAAAAGGACTTTGCACAAAATGCACACGTTTTCCATTTATACTTTGCCAACTTCTCATATAATGCTTCATATTTTTCTTGAATTTGGTCAAAGTGTGAGACAAGTTTGAATTTCTTGGATAATTTACTGCTTCCATCTTCACCTGGTATTGAGCAGACTAGTTCCGAGCCAGGTTTCAAGTAATCAACGGTAGAAGTTTCTGAAACCTCGAGTTTCAACCGGGAAGAACTTAACTGATTGGTCAAGTTCAGTTTCATAGCACTTAGCTCAGGTCTAAGCAAATAATTACATTCACGAGATGAAATTAATGGTGGATCAATTGAGTTTGGTGTTTTGAAATTAGGAGATGGACTAGTACTATACTATGTGCACGTGTCGGTGGATAACGGTGAATTAATGAGGGTATCTGGTAGAAACAGTGAAGAAGAAGTCGAGGAAGGTTCAGAACTCAAATCAGAAGTTGAAATTTTAAGTACTGGGAAGCTGAATTGACGAGGGGTTTCTTCTGGTGCTGCTTGGATATATAAATCATTAGTCGGTTTATTGTGTGAATGGTGTAACTCAACTATGTCGAAATAAAAGATAAGCTCGTCATCTCGAAAGTAATCTTCTTGATCTGATGTAGTACACATTTTAGCTGTTTGTTACAGGGAATGATTGAATAATTATTACTGTGACAAGGTCAATTGAACCTGAATGGTTTAAGAAGAAGAAAGGGGAACAAGGTCTCCGAGCTCCTATTTCTGGTTTCAGAGATAATTACAACTCCCTAATGTTATATAATCGGATAATTTGCGCCCCAATTTGCTTTCTTTTTTAGGCCGTTTTGTGTCCCCACACTTTGATATTGATTATTTTACTATATTTGTTCCTGAAACAATGGAATTGGAGTTGAATTCCCTCCTAACCGGAGATAAATGCGAGACGCACTATCCTTATCGTTCCTACATAGTGGGAAGGAGCAATCGAAAGACTAACTATCTTCGTCTTCCGTGTTGTTTAGGGGGCAGTACTTCCAATTTATTTTTTATTAGTTGTATTTCCGACTCTCACTTGGTTACTCTGAGATATGAGATAAAATCCAATTTGATTTGCCAGAGATATGCAAATCTACATGTATCATTGATAATTTTTTAATATTTATCTTCTATAAGTTTAATGGTATATATACTATAATCATAATAAATAAAACAAGTAAAGAATTGTTAAAAACCAGAATCACCTCCTACTCATCATCCTCTCTATAAAACCTGTTTTCTCTATTTTCTTCTTGAAATTGTTTAAGTGGTTGGATACACTTTTTCCCAATTTCAGTTCTAAAATGACGTGCAAGTCCATCAGATCTTCTAAATCGTTTACCACAACCAAAAGTTGTCCCATCAGCTAAAACACCACTACAAACATACTTTCTCACTCCAGTATGTTGAGTTTCATGTCGTGTTCTATCATTAGCTCTTGAAAAACTCCAATGACAATTTGGATGTCGACAGTGATACGGTCTTGCATTTCCATGAACCAGTAGAAAATGTTGTCTTAAATTAGCAGCTCTTGATAATACGTTACCACAAATATCACAAACAAAAGTTTGTTGGCGCTTAGCACTTGTAGTTGAGGATTTTTTTGGCAGAGTCATTGCCAAGATCCTTTCATTGGATAATAAAACTGGTGTAGCCGGATTCTTGGTGCTAGGACGCAAACTAGATGGACAACTAGCTCTTCTAGATAACTTCTTAATGGGAGAAGATGAGCTGCCCGCTGAAATCACTGGAGCAATTGGGTTACTGTTGTTAGATGAACCTTCAATTGGAAAATGTGAAATATTGTTGTTTACATTGGGTTGTGAAACGTATCTGCTAACAGGTGAACTAGTGCTTAATAATTTATTAAGTTGAGCTAGTATATCACTTCCATCGTCTAAAGAATCAATGGATTCAGTTCTGGATAAGGAAGATTCATCTTGATCATTGACAGCAAGAAATTCATCTAAACTTGTAAGATTATTTTGAATTGGAACTGTGGAATTTTCTCTAGTAATAGTAGGAACATTACCATCATTGAATTCGTTAAAGTTTATGTCCGAGGATTCTAAAAATGACTTTATACCTAAAAATTCTTCAGAAGTACTGGTATTCAGTACTTGTGAAGGAACGCTGGCTATTAAACTTGGTTGATATAGCATTGGACTTGGGCTTATGCTAGCATACTTATAAGTGTAATCATCTAAGGCAGCAATACTTTGTGAATTAGTGGAGCAAACACTCAAAGGATAACCTAAATCAGTTGAAATTTGCAACACGTTAAGCTTGTTAGTTTTAACAGCGGAACTTGAACCGTCTTGAAACATCCAATTTGGAAAATAAGATGTAGCACTGATCTCAGGTGTAAATCTTGACAATTGATCTTGAAGTGGATTAATTTGCCTTGGTGTAGAAATTATAATTGTACCTTCTAAGTCTTCCTCGAGTATATGTTCATTGTTGAAAGGTGTAGCCATATGAATTGTAATCGTTGAGATAGTTATTTCCTGGTGAAATACCTGGTGAAATGGGAATGAATCAATTAACATTTGAGGTAATTTACTATGTTTATATATTTATGGATATATTCGTATCAAGAATTATTGGTTCAAATTTTGCGGCCTAAAATGCTTATTAACCCCCGCCCCAAAAATAAAAATAAAAAAAAACAGAACCAAAAAAAAAAAAACATGACTTTGTATAATCGGCTTTGCTCTAATTCTATGCATGGTAAATCTTGTTAATTCTCAAGAAAAAGAAATTGATTGGTTTAAATTTAGGGTTTGATTCTACTATTTCGGAATTTTTAGGGGACAACTGGGGTTTTGTGGCATTCTAATTGTATCCCTATTTTATTCAATTGATTTGGTAATGTTATTCAATGGTTAGGTTTGGTACTTGTAGGATGTAATAATGGCATTAGTAAGGTACTTTCCGCGCATAAGGGGTAAAAAATCATGCCAAGAAACTTTGTGCTCTTTTGGGTTGGATCAGATTAAACTTAGTCACAAAACCATTTCTTCATGTCCGTAATTGTAATTAAGAAATAATAAATCCGCCTGCACAGCCTTGATCCTATTTAGTTTCTTTTTCTCTCCAATAATCAAACCAGGTTTTCTCATGATCAATCAGTTTGAAGAAAAAACATGATTGATGTGGCAGCCACGTATCTATGGCTGACCAACCACAACCATTGGTCAGTCATGAATAAAGTCATCAATGAACAGCCCTATTTCTTGCCCCCGCAAAAAAAGGGCACTGATTCATTAAACCCTATTCTTTCCGTAAATAATAATAGAGTCATACCCGATGTTTGAACGTTTTTACACAAACAAAGGAAAAAGTACCACGGACCGAGCGTTATTTTTTCTTGAGTGGTTTTATTGGTTGCGTTTTGTATTGTTTTGGTATCTTTATAGTCGAAGTTGGTCACGCGTAAACGTTTTTTTATGTTTCTCCACGTTGAAATGTGTAAATGAATGACATCACTAAGGGAAACTCAGGAACGTTTAGTTTTATAGAGATTTACACTTTATACATACAGTGTAATTGTTCGCTTTTGCTTGCCTTGTAGATATATTAGCGTTGGTGGGATCCCAGGAGAACCTATTTTTTTTTTGCATGACAAGTATTTAGTTTTGTTTTCACAGCCTATACCACGTTGAGTTTGATTTTTATCAGTAGCTGTTTGGTAAGTGCGTCATCGTGTTTTACTCCCTAAGACCAAGGTGAGTATTTTATGATATTTTAGAACTGTTATGAGGGTACAACTACACAAACGTTTTCCACGTAAGTTTCTTATCTTCGCCCACATTTATCCTTATAGTTGCAACTTAAACTGCATCCATGGTTGTTGGATTCGAGTTCACAGTATAACCACTCTTTATTGTATTGTAGTATATCCATATAAAAATGATAACAAATCTCAATGCAAAAAAGAAAAAAAATGGATATATAGAAGAACAGCGAAGCTTATTTTATATATATGGACCAAGGCTGTACGAGGCTTGTAAAACTTACGTGTTAATCTCAACAGGATGGCAAAATTTAAGCTCAATAGAATGTTTTAGTTTTTTGAGGGGAGGCGTTGGTACGATGTTTACGACCGTAGATAATTTCGCCGTAGCCATGCTTAATACGGGCAAATAAAATTACAGGACGGTTAAAATTAGGTTACTGTGGCTGTGTTATTTGTTATTAACATCAATTACAATATGCCAAACATCAGGAGCAAAAGTCTTTACTTTTTCGAAATGAATTATTTCTCCATTTTTAAAGTTTTGCTTCACTTCATTTTGAATTTGTTCAAATTGATCAATATGAACATTTTCATGAATGTGTAAAGTTGACAGTCTCGATGATTTCTCTTGCAATTGATCAGCTATATTCCAAGCAAGTTTCGAACTTGGTAACAACCCTAAATTTATATGAATTATAGGTAAACTCTCTTTAGGAAACAGTGCTATCCTTTTTGTGATATTTTCATTACTTTCAAGGAAAATAATCACATCAACCTTGGTTTTTAAGTACATTTCATATGAAAATGGTTCAGATTCATGAATTATAAGATATGTATAATTTCCATATTCTAATGCCCTTGTAAACCCTTTGATTGACCAAGGATTTAATTCCCAACAAAATAATTTTGCTCCATTTTTAAGATACGATAATGAAAAGTATCCAATTCCACAATAAAAATCAAATACAACTGTGCTATCTAAATTCTTGTATGTTTCAAGAATACGTTTTTTCTCTTTGATATTACCTCGGGAAAACATAGTATATCTTGGTGCCCAAGTTTGATAAATTCCATTTTGAATTACATGACACCAAAATGCCTGAGCAAAATCAGTTTCACTTGGATTATCGAACGAAGCCAATGGTCCAAAATCTCCATATAACGGTACGACATTGAATGGTCGACGCATAATATCAGTTTCTATAATTGGTTTATTTATGGCAATGTGAGTAACTTCAGTAGTTCCAAATATATCTTGTTGCTTTGATAGTATAAACTTGAACAATTCTTGGGATGACATTTGGTTAAAGAGATTTTGCCAAGGTTGAGAATCAAATGTGTTAGAGTTGAATAAAATCATCGGTGGGTAAATTGACCATCTTTTCGGAATTACCAATTGGTCAGGGATTGTTATATGTTTCAAGTCAAGGTATTCTTTAATTGTCAGTTCCAATGTTATCGCTCGTGTCTTTGTTTGTTCTTGGTATTTTTCGTAAGCATATTGTGACAATTCCTCGGTTATCTCTTGTAAATTTGTAAATATTTCAAATTTGTCATCACTTTTTTGAATCCTGTATGATTTATTAAGAAGATTTCTTTGTTCAAGGTATTGTTTTATAGATTTAACTGATCTCGGATCTGATACTATAAGTTTAATTGGCATAGTAGTTGTTGATTGAGTAGAGATGAGGTGAAAAAAATACATCTTTCGAGAAAAATGTAGTTGCAAATCTATATCCTGTACAGAACCCCCCAACAAATATTGCCAAGTTTATATGTGAGCAATTTGATTACGAAGTAACCAAAACTACAATTATTACAATAGTTTTTTTATAATAGATATAAAGAACCCCAGGATACATTGACATTTGAAACATAAAAAGATGTATAATAGTAAACAACACAACTCTCTTCTTATTAATGCTTATTCTTCTGCAATGTGTAGGTTCTTAAACTCCAGTTGAATCTGTTTATATGACGAACATACCAAAAACATATTAGAAAACAATTCAACACCCGCAAACGGAAATCACCAGCAAAGAAAAAAAAAAAACTTTTAAAATGAGCTTTAAAAAAACGGGATTTTTTTTTTGTTGTTTTCCATTCTCGACGAAATACGGAAAACGAAAAAAAAAAAAACGAGAACTTCGTTAAATCCAATTGACTAACTTTCGACAATTAGTTAAGATCAACCCCTAATCAACCCTACTTAACTGATCCAAGTGTCCTGATACCAACCTTTGTTTAGGACTGTTCCCACCATTTTTTTATTTGCTTTTTATTTTTTATTTGAAGCTAGGTGTATAACGTTTAAGTACGTGTCAAAACGCCCACATTTTATTTATACGTTAAAGGTAATTACATACCTTGTCTGATCAATTTTCATCTGATAAACTGTTATCAATACTTAATCAGCAAGTAATTGTGAATACATCCATTCTTTTCAATTTTCCCTTACTATTTATTGCTAGTTTTCCAGAATAATGACTGAGGCTGCCCCACAACAAACTACTCCTCAGGAGGAAGTAAAACAAGAACAACCAGAAGAACAACATCAACAAGTACAACCACAACCACAAAAGGAACAACAATCACAAGTTGAAGATCAACAGCAAGATCAACAACAAGATGAACAACAAGATCAACCTCAAGTTCCACCAAAGCCCGAGTCCAAGGAAACAACACCAGTAACTCCTGCTTCGGCAATTGAAGGTGGTCGTGAAATTTCAAACAAAATCTTGTATGTTGGAAATTTATCTAAATCAATTTCAGAGGAATTTTTAAAAGATACTTTTGCTAGTGCTGGTGCAATTCAATCTGTTAAAATATTAAATGACAAAAATAAACCTGGATTTAACTATGCATTTATTGAATATGAAAATAATCAAGCTGCAGATATGGCCTTGAATACCATGAATGGGAAAATCCTTTCCAATTATGAGATTAAAATCAATTGGGCTTTTCAATCAGCTACAATTACTACAGCAAATACTCCTGAAGATCCCAGTTTTAATATTTTTGTAGGTGATTTAAGTCCTGAAATTAATGATGAAAAATTAAAACAAGCATTTTCTAAATTTAAATCATTAAAACAAGCTCATGTTATGTGGGATATGCAAACTTCAAGATCTCGAGGATATGGGTTTGTTACTTTTGCTAATCAATCAGATGCAGAATTAGCATTACAAACTATGAATGGTGAATGGATTAATGGTAGAGCAATTAGATGTAACTGGGCTTCACATAAACAATTGAATAACCAAGGATATAGAAATAACAATTTAAACAATAATCATAACCCTCGTCATAATAATCACCATCAACATAATAATAATAATCACCATAATAACAACAATAATGCAAAATTCCGACCATTTAACAATAATAACAATGGAAATACTAATGGACATGTATTCCCACAACAATTAATTAACCCTGGTTTCAATACCAATAGTCAGTTTGCTCCTCCCCCTCCTCAAGTTGTGTTACAAGATAATAATAATTCAAATAATATTTCCAATAATGGACAAGGTCAAGGAAGTGGGAATAATAATATGCCCGCGATGTCACCACAATCGTATGATATTGTATTAAGACAAACTCCTTCATGGCAAACTACAGTTTATTTAGGAAATATTGCTCATTTTACTCAACAAGGAGATTTAATTCCTTTGTTGACTAGTTTTGGATATATAGTTGATTTTAAATTCCATCCAGAGAAAGGTTGTGCATTTGTTAAGTATGATAATCATGAACGTGCAGCATTAGCTATTGTTCAATTGGCAGGGTTCAATATTAATGGTAGACCTTTAAAATGTGGATGGGGTAAAGATAGACCACCACCTCCTCCACATCCTTCAATGGGAGGACAATTTCAAAATTTCCCCAGAGGAGTTGTACCTCCAGGACCTCCTCCACCGGGACCACCTCATCCTTCAATGTATGGACAAGGAAGACCTTAGAAAAATATAGACTGAAAAAGAAAAATTACTTTTAGTTAGATCCTCGGTTCGTATTTGATTCTGGACAATCTTTTTGTCACAACAGTGATGTCTTTTTATTTTATTTATGCTTTTTGTTTGTTTTGTTTTTGTTAGTTAGAGCATTCATCTTTATACTCTTAATATATTGTTTTAGAAGTGAAAGTAGGGGTGAGAATTTGTAGTTAACATTAGATGTAGTTAACATTAGATGTAGTGAACACTAGTTATAGTGAACACTAGATGTAGTTGCGGCTTACCCTTTTTCTCGTTTTCTCCGTCTCTCGTTCTCTTGTTTTCTTTGTATTTTGGGGTTACAGATGGGTTGAAATATAGTGGTGAAAATAATGCCACTATCAGCTATTCTTACCTATTCCCACTGAACAACAAACAAATGTAAGCGAAATCACTCTCGTTTTACAATGTTCTCCAGACCAACACAATTTAGGTCGGTTAGTAATTTTTACCACCATGCATTGCATTCTGGAAGGAATTCAGAACCAGAAAAAAAATTTCTTCAATCTTCGTAACAACGAGTATTTGTCAGTTTGAAGTGTTAAGTATTGCAAACATTTCAGTGCGTGTCTGTTAGATGTTTCAATTAAGAAACAAACTTGCTATTATATCTATTTTTTTATTAGTCATTGTTTCCCTTTCACCTAATATCACGTTGTTTTTCACCAAGTTTATATCTAAATTAACTACCTCACCTAAAGACATTCATCGACTTTTAACCACTTCAACTAGTTCAATATTAGTTATATTCTTTGTATATTATATTAACAAAAATCATAATCTTCCTGCATTATTTCATAGACTTTTTGCATTGATGAATTCAAATTTTAGATTTAATCGACAAGGTAGATTTCTTGGTAACAAATCAAAATACTATAGATTTGCCATGAAAAATGGTGGGGTTGTTGGTGGAATTAGTAATGAAGGAAATACATGTTTTATGAATAGTGTTATACAATCTTTGGCTTCTTCGCGTGAATTGCTTAAATTTATTGATTCTTATTTATATGAAGAAATTACGATACAAGGACAACAAGGCACTACTATTGTCAAGTCTGATCAGCCAAAAAGAGAGCTTGTATTTACTAATGCTCTAAAAACATTGTTGGAAAATGTCAATGGGAAATATGGTCGTACTGGAAAAGAATTTAGTTCAAGACAATTATTGAATAAAATGCCAAATGGTCCAAAACAGAATTTCTTTTCTGGTTATAATCAAGAAGATGCTCAAGAATTTTATCAATTAGTAATGAATTTATTAGAAAGAGAATATAAAAATGTCAGTACTTCAAGAATGCCTACTCCTGAACCAGAATCGGGACCTAGTGATAAATATCTTGATATGAATTGTGTTTCAGAAATAATATCTGGAGTTGATAAATTGGGTAAATTGGGTGTTGTATATGTTCCTGCTTCACAAGTAGATCCAAATTTAGTTGATTGTGATCATAAATTATACCCTTTAGAATTGATTACCCCAGTAGATGGTATCTCAGCTGAACGTATTGGTTGTTTAACATGTGGTGAAGTTGGAGGAATAAGATATTCTGTGACTAGTGGATTAAGTTTAAATTTACCTCATGATGCATCATATTATTCAAGTTTTAACTTGAATGATTTATTAAACCAATGGATAACTCCTGAGATTATTGAAGATGTAAATTGTAATAGATGTGGATTAATTCAAACAAGAGACTTTTTAATTAAACGATTGGAAGATTTAGCCTCAGGGGAAAATCTGAAGAAACTTATTGAACAATTCCAAACAAGATTATCTTTAATTGAACAGGAATTAAATAATCATCATATTACAGATGAAATTTTTGAAAAATTAACTATAAAGAAACAAATTAAAAAATCAAAAAAATCAAAACAAATTTATTTAAGTAGGCCTCCTCCATTACTTTGTATTCATATAAATAGATCAGTATTTGATCCAAGAACTTATCTGATTGTGAAAAATCCAAGTAATGTTACATTTCCTATGAAATTGAATATGTCCAGTTATATTGTGGAACCAAATGATATTAATATGGATGCAAGATTACCATTTAGAAAACAAGATCAAGCAGAACCACATACAGAAGTATCTCCAACATCTTCTGCTGCTTCTGACTCTTCTGATGAAGCTGTACCTTCAACTTCAACCATAGCCACTTCGATTGAATCTCCCGTTGATCCTAAATTAGTATACAATTTAAAATCAGTTATATCTCATTATGGTACTCATAATTATGGTCATTATATATGTTATAGAAAATTACGAGGGTCATGGTGGAGAATTAGTGATGAGTCTGTCTATGTAGTAAGTGAAGAAGAAGTATTGAATGGACAAGGAACTTTCTTATTATTTTATGAATTTGATGATGGATATGTTGAACCTTTGGAAGAAGTATCAAGTGACGAAGAAGAAGAAGAAGAAAAGGGGATCAAATTAATGGAACAACATCAATCTAGTTCTAGTGATTTAGAAGATGCTGATTATAGTGAAGATAGTAAAGCAAGTTCAAGTTCTTCGATGCAAGAATCGAAAGAATATGATGGGGACGATGAATCTATGCAAAGTGGTAGTCATATTGACCTTGCAGTTGCTGAAGCACAAGCTCATTTGTAGCTTGTATACAATTGTCAATATAGAAGTAGTTGTACCTAGTAGGATCTGTAGACATGTTATTCAAATGAAACAAAAAAAAAGAACACTGGAATATAACAATGTAAATTTGCAACCAATTTCTGAAATATAATATTTTTCGAGCATAAAGGTAGTAAGGGAATCTGTTTAATAAGATTCAAATAATATTCTGATGATTGTATTTCTTACCTTTTGATTTGATTAAATTTCAAAGAAATATTAAAGAACCAGTATACTTCAACACTTTTGGGGTTGGGTTTTGCGCTACCGATATCTTCCTGCAGAAAATACAATTCAAAAATTCAAATATTTTTGAGAAGATCATCTCGAGTAAACATACCAAGACATGGGTAGAAAACTTAAAGGCAAGAATCTCACTCAAAAAGGGTTAAAGGGGGCGCTTGTTCGACATCAATTATCGGATAATTTACAGAAGAAACTTTCTAAAAATGCCGAAATAACTAAAGAAAATCAAGTAAATAAAGCCAATTCAATTAAGAAAATACCTAAAAAACAACCACAACAAAAACAAAAAGGACTTAAGCCATTTACTATAGATGATAGAGTTCTACTTATTGGAGAAGGAGATTTTACATTTGCCAAATCTTTAATTTTACAAAATTTCATACAACCACAAAATTTAGTTGCTACTAGTTATGATTCAATTGAAGAACTTGAACAAAAATATCCAAATGTTGAAAGTACACTAGAAGAATTGACCGAGGCTGGTGTTAAATTAATTCATGAAGTCGATACTACTAAACTTGTTCAATGTTTAAAACTCACCACTACTTCGAAACACAAAAAATCTGGAAAAACACCTCTGTTATTTGAAGATAAATCTGGATTAAATTATATAATGTTTAATTTCCCACATACAGGTAAAGGTATAAAAGATGTTGATCGAAATATTCGAGAACATCAAAAATTAATTATTGAATATTTTAAAAATTGTAATCAAGTATTTGATATTGTTAATGATAATACAAAGAATGATTTTGCAGGTTATGGAGGTGGCGTTGTTCAAGGGAAAACCATTCTTTCTATGTTTGAAGGTGAACCATATAATTCTTGGGGGATTAAAATTATCGGGAAATCTCAAGGGTTTAAAGTTGAACGATCTGGGAAATTCGATTGGTCAATGTTTCCTGAGTATCATCATAGAAGAACAAATAGCACTAGAGATACCACTAAACCTGCCGAAGAACGAGATGCAAGAATTTACATTTTTGAAAGGTTTACCAGAAAACAACAACAAGCTAAAGATGATAGTAATAGTGATTAAACCTATTTAAGCAGGGAATACTCTAGTACAAGTATCTATAGAGAATATTTCCTTGGTTAAAGGATCTTTCACTTTACCCATTCTTAACAAGGTATTCTTTTCTGAAAGATATTTTTCACAAGGATTAAGCAACTTATCAAAAGGGTAAATATTCCCATTTGGTAATATGAATGGATTATTGAATATCCGGGTAATTAACTGAGCATAGGGTAAGTTTCGACTTAATTTATATAATTCTGGTGAACAAACTGGACAATTATTTATCTTGTTTAATAGTTTATAATAGTAGTTAGGTCCTCTATATTTCTCATCTGTTATGACTGTTGCACCATTATTATGTATATATGATACGGGTAAATTTTCATCTCTAAAAATTGTATTCTCATTATTATAATAACAAGATTTCGTCTTTAAACTTGATAATCCAGCTGAAAGATAGATAAAGATTGGATAATTCTGACTTATACCATATAATTTTGTAAAATTTTCAATAAAACTTCGTGATAAACTTTCCCAGCGTTCATTGGAAAGTAATTTTTGATATTCATGAAATTGAGGTGAATTTATCATTAAATTACTTGAAAATGTCATTTGTTGGGAAGTTTTTTCATTACTTTCCATAGACCTAAATACAAGCAACCCACCCATCCCCATTAACCTTTTCAAATTAGCTAAATGGTTTTCATTATCATTTTCTTGATAGTTTTCTTTATTTCCATAAGGAGATAAATTTACATGAGAAAATTTAATTGCTTCATTTATATCTCCCTTCTCAATTAAACTTAAAAATTTACAATAATTAATTTCAAATTCTAAATTGGAATTCCCCTTTTTCAAGAAATTCTTATTTTCATTAAACCAATTAATTACTAATGACAAATCATGATGTTCTACAATAGATACAAATACTTTATTAAAATTTTCAAATAAATCATAATCAATTAATTTCATAAATTTAGGATTAGTTTGACTTAAACTATTCAACAATAATATCCCACCATTTGTATCTATTCTTGTATTTGATTTGATTAAATAATCGATAATTAATAAATTAGTTTGATCTCGATACCAGTTCAACAAATTTGGGTTATGTAAATCTAAAACTTTATCATTTTCATCTGATTCAACTTCTTCTCCATTCAGCAGTTCTTCTCGATTCTTTAAACTATTAACAATACAATATTTATCTAATTCACGTAAATTCTCCAACCTAGCTACTAATCTTGATCTTAATTCTTCATCACGAGAAACTGCAGCTTTTAACTTATGTTGGAAACTTTCAAATTGTTTGATAAGTTTCTTAATCATAGTAAGTTTCATTTTTGTAGGTAAATTTGGATTCTTGGTGATTTTGGCAATTTCATCACTGGTTTGTTTCTTCTGCTTTTCAATTAATTTCTGAATGTTTTTGAAATTCTTTTTAATTAGTTCTATAGGGATTCTAAATTGTGTTTGATGGGTTTGTATATGGAAATTTAACGTAGGTTCTGTCATATTGGATGTATGTGTTGTAAATAGAAGTACAGCAAAGCTTGTGATAAAGAAAAGAAAGGGGGTTAAATCCCGATTTAGCCAAAAAAAGAAAAAATTGTATCACTAAAAATGAAATCCGGGGATAAACAATTAACTAAACAATTAACTAAACATTTAACTAAACATTTAACTAAACATTTGACTAAACAATCACATACGATATTTCTCTGTCTTGTCATAAAGTTCTGTGGTATCTTTTGGTTCAATTTAAAAATTGTCATATTGAGATTTATCAAGCTACCTGTAGTAGAATTTGAGATTCATATTTCAGGAGCTACCCTATGATCAAATATGATTTCTAAAAGCTATAGACAGGGATCAGTTCCCTAAATTTTCAAGTTAAAACTCAATCTTTTCTCTATACTTAAAAGGATAGTTTGAAAACGAATTGCATTTGTTCTTTTCTTTCATTCCCCGGTTCCTCTCTTTTGTTTTTCGTAGTCAAGCACAACTGAGAACGTTTGTTGGTATTTCTAGGTTTATAAGAAAAGCTACAGATAACCATATATTTTGCATGTGAATTTGCTTAGTTATCATCATGGAATACCTTGGAAAAATGATATAAAATGAGAGAGAGCATGATCTTTTTTAGAATTCAGCTTAATTCCCAGAGTTTATTTAATGGTTTAATATTTATTTTGTTAATTGGGTTCATGTGGTTCCTGATTCACACTCAGGAAGTATTTTTTGTTTAGCCAGAAGTACCTCTAATGTGTAATGTGTTGCATAACTGAACCCAGATTGTTTCTGAAACACTTTTGAGAACTAATACAAGAAACAATGAACCCCCTTGAATGGCTTGGGGTTTGAACTACTACATAAATATGAATTCTCATGTACCTTGCGCGGCATTTCTAGTATTAATTCTTGGCAAAACCAAAGGATAAATGCAAAACCACTACTGCATTGTTCTCGGAATAATTCTGGAATAGTTGCAACATGGCACCATTTTACAAATACTATATACCACCTGATTATTACAACATATTTATCTACTTATTATAAATATCAGCTCAATTCCTCTTCAACGAGCTAACACATTTAAAGTACTAATGTAAACTTGTGCTAATGCCTTCTGTCATTAAGTTAATTCTTTTCCTCTTTCCTCAACACTAGCAAATATTATTGGAAACAATTTTCAAGTCCTCGATCCCGTTCCACAAAGGATGAAACCTCCCCGTACCCAGGTTTTTCAAGAATTAATCCTTGTGTATGTGTTACTCTGGAATATACATTGTCTTGCAACTTATAGGTTCATTGTAATTTATCAAGTTCCTAGATATTTTTGGAGGATCCTCAACAATTACCAATTTAGGCATTCCACCCACTTTTAGCTGAACAGTTTTATCTTGTCCAATATATGGTGATCTAGTGCGGGATCTAGTGCGGGATCTAGTTGGGGATCTTTTTGACATATTGTTCCTTGAAAACTTGCGGCGTTTACTTTATTGGGTATCCCTACCGCATATTTTTCCGAAATAAACCAACACTCAGTTACACCTACTAATTTCAAGTTTGAACATCCCCAAGATGAATCTATTGTTTGAATCGTAATTTTCTCGATAATTGAGGAGTCTTTAGCCACATGTGTCGATTTTATTTGACTAATTTATGCACCCCACTTTCGAAAACATTCCTTTGAAAGATTGGTCAAGGAGAATATCTGGGCCGCACGTACAAACTCCTCTTTAATAATGGATTTCTCCACTCCAAGTGCCAAGTGTCTGGGGTAATGTTAAAAATTAATCTTTTGTGGTTAATAATTTCACAAAATAGAAATCTTTTTTTTTTGACACCTGTAAAATATCGTTGATTGCAAATTCAAAAATCTCCACAAATAATCCAACTATATATAGTTCCCTAGGATTCCTTCAGAATGCTATTCCATTTGATCATTATACAATAAAATATTAACACAATATGGGTTTAGAAGATAGCGCATTCTTACAAAGATATGTCAACTTTGGTGAAAAAAAGGCCGGTTCCACCTATCGGAGTATGTTAGTTGGTTTGTTTGCTGCCTTTGGTGGGTTCCTCTTCGGATATGATACCGGTACTATTTCTGGTATTTTAGCTATGGACTTTGTTAAACATCAATTCCCTGCTAATAGATTCTCAGCTGATCCTTTCTTCACTGCAAGTGAAAGTTCATTAATTGTTTCCATTTTATCTGCTGGTACTTTTGTTGGTGCTTTAGCTGCTCCACTTCTTTCAGATAGAGTTGGTCGTAAATGGACGTTAATTTTATCCTCATTAATTGTTTTCAATTTAGGTGTTCTTTTACAAACTATTGCCACTGCTATTCCACTATTAGTCGCAGGTAGGTTATTTGCTGGTATGGGTGTTGGGTTGATTTCTGCTGTTGTTCCATTATATATTGCTGAGACTACTCCTAAATGGATTAGAGGTGCTATTATTTCTTGTTATCAATTGGCCATCACTTGTGGTTTATTGATTGCTGCCTGTGTCAATAAAGGTACTTCTAAAAGACAAGATACTGGATCTTATAGAATCCCAATTGCTCTGCAATTTGCTTGGGCTCTTATTTTAGGTGGTGGTATGCTTTGTCTTCCTGATACTCCAAGATATTATATTTCTCGATCAAATGAAGAAAAAGCCAAAGATTCATTGAGAAGATTAAGAAAATTACCTGTTGATCATCCAGATTTAGTTGAAGAATATGAAGAAATTAAAGCTAATTTTGAATTTGAGATGCAATTTGGAAAAGCTTCTTGGGGTTTAGTTTTCAAAAATGTTAATAAACAATACAAGAGATTGTTTGTTGGTGTTGCTATTCAAGCTTTTCAACAATTAACTGGTATTAATTTTATTTTCTATTTTGGTACACAATTCTTTCAAAGTTCCGGGATTGAAAATCCATTCCTTATTCAATTGGCCACAAACATTGTTAATGTTGGAATGACTTTCCCTGGTATTGCCTTAATTGATCTTTTGGGAAGAAGAAATATGTTGTTAGGAGGTTCTATCGTTATGGCATTGTCTCAATTTGTTGTCGCCATTGTTGGTGTTACAAGTGATTCTCAAGCTGCTAATCAATGTTTGGTTGCATTCTCGTGCATTTTCATTGCTGGTTTTGCTTCAACTTGGGGTCCTCTTTGTTGGGCTGTTGTTGCTGAAAACTTTGCTATTAGTGTTAGACAAAAATCAGTTGCTTTATCAGTTGCATCTAACTGGATTTGGAACTTTGCTATTGGTTATGCAACACCATACATGGTTGATTCTGACCCTGGTAATGCTAATTTAGGCTCTAAAGTTTTCTTTATCTGGGGTGGATTCAATTTTATTGGTTTCTTGTTTGTTTACTTATTTGTCTATGAAACTAAGGGTTTGACTTTGGAAGAAGTTGAAGAAATGTACATGAAGGTTGGTAAAGCTTGGCAATCTACTAATTTTATCCCAAGTGGATTACATGAAGCAGGTTCTTCAATCGATAAAGTAGAAATTGAAGAAATCGAAATCGAAAAGGTTTCTGTGTAATTAGATTCTAGTTCTACTCAGTTTATTTGTATATTATAATTAAATATCTATTGATCTATTAATGGCGCATTGTATTCTTTATCTTTATAATCCCAATAAAACGAAACTTGACTAGAAGAAGAATTTGGTACACTACATTGTTGTATAAAATTCACTCCTTCTAATCTCTTGTTTATGATATCTATTAATTTGTTCATTTCGCATGAAAATCCAGGTCCATTACTACAATTGGGATAAGGAACCATGGCATCATTCATGATAAATCGCACATAGAAGTTTTCTCCGCACTTTAATTTCTCCGTATAAACTCTTGCTGCTTGAGGGAATAACTCTGCTGCATTATACATGTTAGGAAACAGTACATAATCAGTGGGCAAGTCCCAGGGAGGTACAATTAGTCCAAGTGAGGTTAAGAATATTTCCATATCTGAGTCATGAGTAAATGAAAGCCATATCTTATTATCATCTTGTAATAGTTTGATGAATGCTTCTACCAAAGGTGATCCTACTATTTTAGTATAAGGGTTACCTTCTCCGATCGAATTGTAGTTGTTTAAGTCGTTTCTATATCCATCCTTGATAAATTCTTCGTTTGTGAATAAATTGCAAAATGGAGAACTACCTCGTACATTTATTTCAAATGCACACCAAAGGAATAAAGATTGCACTTGTTCAGTAGATATTGGTAATTCAGGATTGGATTTCTTTAATCTGTTCAAGATATCTTGTAAATAAGTTTTATCAAATCTATTGATTTTATCTCTATTTACATTTTCATCCAATTTGGGACAAGCATACCTTGGAGTTAAGGAATTGGCACCCATTTTTCCATCTTCATCAATAATTACAAATTTGGCCTGGTTTATGTCTCCTAAAAATCCTTTTGTGAAATATTGTGCACTTTTATGAACACGGCCTGAGTTAGTTGTGAACACCACTAAATTTTTTTCAAATAACGAACCATACCTTTCTCGAAAGTGCTGCCCATGTCTGAATTCATTTTTTGTTCCTGAATATGGCCCTTGAGAATTGTTAACATCTGTTTCCTTTTCATAATACTCCTTGTCTGTAACAAAATACTTATAGTCATTGAGAAATTCCAATTCACCTTGAAATTTATGAGGGTATTCGTCAAATACTTTCATCACAGATTCAAAGAATACACCATCTCTCTTGGAGGGATATCGTTCACCATGCCGTGATAAGAGATGTACTTGTTCTAAAGAACAACCTTCTGGTATTGATGTTGATATTCCATATCCTGTTCGTTGTCGATATGGGGCTGAACCTCCTAAATATTTGATTATATTGTATTGCTCAGTGGATGCTTGCTGTGGAGATGCAACATCTTGGAATATTGACTGTCCTGCTAAAAGCAAGCTTGGGTTAAGTTTTAGTGAAACCATTGACCATTGATGGTTTACACGTGTTGTTGGTTGTGTACGCATTTTTTAGATAAGGCTGAAAAAATAAAAAGTTATGTTGATGTATAGTGAGGCTCAACCGGCATATACTCAAAACTTGGAAACATCTAGTAACTGTGTTTTATTCAGCCTCTGATTTGGTTGCTAAGAAAAGGGTGCTCTCATATAGGAATTTGTTAGTTGCTAATAGTTGGAGATTATGTTTTTCTTTGTTTGCAAAAACTTTTGTTCATTATTTTACAAATATTGACAGAATTACCAAGCTTTTACAGAATTTTAAGTATTATTTCACATGAACAAGAACTATGATTTGTAAAGACCAAATAATACAACACCATTATAAGGTCAAAGTGTAGCTCTGATTTTTCTGGGTAAAATTCTTTTTTTTTGCAGCCACAAGAAGGGTAATTCTCAATACTATTGCTATTATAATTATGCAAACAAAATATATATCTAACTAACTACTTAAGCCAAAATGGTCTCCTCAACCTTAATACTTCTATCCTTCAACCCATAAAACAAATCCTTCAAATATTCAAGACCTACATCAATTTCTCCAACATATTGTTGATCTCTTTCTAATGGATTATATCTACCTTGGGGAAAGTACGAAGCCAACTTATCAACAAATTGTTCCTTAGCATCACGATGAGAATAATAATGAAAGAAAATAGAATCACCTTTTGTTTCCACTTCTGATCTTTCCCATTCCCGCTGTTCCTGTACAGTTGGAAGATCCTTAGCACCCGACCATACACCAGCAAGAGCAGCAACACTAGCTTCAATTGTATGGAAATTTAACTGAGAAACAGCAATACCTGTTGCACCTAAAGTTGGATCAGCTTGATTGAATGTGTGTAAGTACAAGCCATCAACACGAGAAAGGTTACCTGGGTTAACAAGTTTGAAATGATCAGAAAAGAATGGATAATGGTAATGATAACCAGTAGAGAAAAGAATCTTTTCAAACACTTCACTAGTACCATCTTCGAAATAAACTTCTCCTGAGTCAGGATCAATCTTTGTAATTTGACCCTTTGGAGTGATACCATCAGATACAAGAGCATCATTGATAAATTCAAAAACATAATGTCTACCTCTTTTGGAGTTGACAGTTCTCTTTGCAGAAGGAACAATATATTGTAATACATTAGCAGTTGAAATCAGTCCACCAACAACCAAGACGTTCTTGTCTTTGAATTCTTCAGTTCCTCTGAAAGACTTGGCATGAATTAAAACGCCAGGATGTTTTTTATTGAATTCAGCAAGACCGGGGATTTTAGGGAAATGAGGAACAGTATAATGACCATTGGATACAACAATAGCATCAAACTCTTCTTGATACCATTCATTTTGGTTACCGTTCTTTCTCTTTGCAGAAACAACCCATTTTCCAGCTTCATTCTTTTCTACTTTTTCAACAGTGGTGTTTAATCTAATGTACTTGTTCAATTTTTCTTGTTCAATGAAATCGGAAATTCTTTGAGTCAATTCTTGATGATGTAAGAAAGGATAAATCTTTCTGCCTTTATTGTGATATTTTTCATCATCTGGCATGAATGAATATCTTGTAAATCTTGCGGGAATATTAGTAAACAAATTTGGGAAAATACCACTTCTTCTCCATTCCAATTCGTTATCAGATTTTGCGCTTGTTTCCAAAACCGGAGTATCAACTCTAGCTTTTTCAATTCCCTTTGGTGGATCCGATGAAGGACGAATAACTTCAGGCAGGTGATATTCTTCCAGATCTAAGATATGTTGTGGAGGAACAGGAAAATCAGCTTCAACCGTAGCAGGACTCCAAATACCACCAGCTTCTGCCTTTTGTTCAAAAGCAACAATCTTTGAAAAAGCAGGGTTAGTAGATGGTTCACTTCCCAGAGTTGATGTGCCATCTTTGTTTGTATGAAGAAATTCATAAAGAGCAGCAAGACCACCTGGTCCAGCACCAATAATCCCAATAGAGTCGACGTTTATTTTAGTCATTGTTGTGTGATATTATTTCAACTCCATGATCTATAGAGGGATATAGCTTGGTTTAAATATTACATGGTAACTAGTTGTGGCTGCAATGAAAAACTAGAAAAACTAGAGAAACTACGAGGATCCACAATTATTACAAACGTAAACGAAAATAAACCTACTAATATACGTTTTCATTGTTTAAAGTCCATGGATAAATCAATATAATCATAGTTTTGTGGTGGATGGTTCAGTTCACGTGAGAGTTGATAATTCTTTTAAAATCAATTTTCCGCATAATCATTCCAGATTGGGAATATCTGTGGCGTACTTTTAATATAGGAATATTATCCACGGACCCTTAAGTATGGTTCGATTCTAGTGTATCTTTAGTTACTGTAAACAGTTATATCAGATTAAGAGATTTGACTTCTATATGATTCACAAGTCCTTTCTATATTTTTCTATATAATTTCTATAATTTAACACCCGGTCAACTTATTTTTCGGGAAGGAATAACCTCCGTGTTCAAATAATGTCAAATTGACATTTTCATAAATATTCAAATGTTGTTGAATATAATCATAAGTTGGGAAATCATCAGGATCACAACCAACATTAATTTGATCCTTAGGTTGATAAACCCTTACGTAATCTATACTCATTGTAACTGGGAAACTCAAACTGTTCCAATCAATATAAGCCCAGTTATTTGAGATACCTAAGTTCATAATCAATGACATTGGTTCTTTAGAAAGTGGACGCCAACCAATGTTCCCATTAGGATGTAACGCCATTGAATGAACAGTTAAAGTGGGATCATTTCCTACAAACCAAGTTAAATACCCGGTATTTGGATCATTCAAATATTCAAACCCATAACGTTGGTAATTATGCTCTCCATCTCCAAACTCATACCAAGTAGTATTTAATGTTGTAGTTGCAGAAAGTGCTTGTTGGAATGGACCTCCAGCGTAGGTATTCATTGTAGTGACTGAAGAATTATAGATTTCAAGGAATTCATAATCAGGCATATACCAAATATCAAATGGAGCTAATTGTAAAGATTGAGATGCAACTCCCAAATTTGGTTTTTTACCAGTTGGATCACTTGACATTTCTGCTTCAATAACATCAATTTCTGGTGCACCTCTTCCGACACCAGGATTTGGATGAGATTCTCCGGGACATGTACATTTATTTAAACGTTGTCCAGGTAAATAACTTATTCCATCGGGTGATGATTGATTTGGAGTAATACCTGCATCACATGAATCATAAGAATATGGCCAAACACCTTCAGTACTAGCTAAATAACCCGGTCTACCTAAATTCCCCATGGTCCACATCCCTGGCCATAATCCAGAAACATCACCATAGTTTGGTAATCTAGCACTAAATTCAATCTTACCTTGAGTAAAACAAAATTGATTCCAACTTTGAAGCATACCTGATCTATAAAATAAATTATGATTTTGGAAAGCATCCATTCTAAGTTTAAGGGTACCATTAGCTGTGGTAACAGCATCTGGATCATACCATTCTAAATCCTTTGTGGCATCATAGTGCAAGTCAGGAGCAGTAAAGAATTGGTCATCACCTGGGTAAAATGTTCTTCCTTCAGCATTAAATTCATCACTGAAAACAATTGGCCACATTGATCCATCTCTACTCTTCCAGAAAAGAGCATCTTCTGGAGTTTCAGGATCAACCAAATTTTGACGAATGGCACTAAGTATAGGATAGCTATATTGTGTAAGTACTTCATATTCTTCTGGCTTCATATAATGTGTTATTCCTGAATAGGTTAAGGCAGGCAACAATACAAACACAAGCAATAAACCTAATAATAGAACAATAAATGCAATGAGACCTCCTATAGACTTACGATCCATATTTTTCAAGTCATGTTTAAATCTATTCTTGTCATACTCGGCATCTGCTACAGGATCTGGATTATGTAAATAGTCATCTGCTTCTTTTTCATTAATATGAAGTGGGAATGAGCTAGCAGGATATCCACCAAAGGGAGATGAGGAGAATTCAGAAGGAAAGGCTGATCCTCCATTGTTTATGAAGGATGTGTTTGAACTTGATGCACTTCCATTTGATAAGGCAGATACCGGACGGTTGTTGTTATTATTAAACAAATGAGAAGCTAACGAAGCGGAAGATACTACTCTTGATCCAGCTAGTGAAGGGTATCTATCAAACTCAGCTGGTATGTTAACTGGGGATGCACCTTGCGAGGTTTGTGGCTGAGGTGAAAGTAATCTTGCTTGATCATCTGAACTAGAGTTGTTATTAAGAAGAAGCATGTTCGAACTTCCACTGTTAGAATAATATCCACTATATTGGTCATATGGAGTGATGTGGTGTGGTTGAGGCGCTATTGGTTGTTTTTTAGAATCACTTGAAGTTGTCGATGATGTTGAAGGTTGGCCACTATTCTGGGTGTCATTTTGATGTCCTGAAGAAACTACAGATGCATTTTCAAATGGATTATGTGATGGTATATCGATTGAGGAATCTTCTCCGTCAGAATTTGAGGAAAGGTTGAACCGAGGAGTATTGGACGTTAAGTCCCTGTGTGTAGTCATTGCTCACAACGAATATATATATGTGCGTGTGTGTAAGTGTGTATAACGAATGCAAATTTAATAAATAGTAATTGTCAATTACTACTAGATAGTAAATGTGAAATGACAGAGAGAAAAAAAGAAAGAAAAGACAGAATAAGTAAGAGACTTCACGTCAAAATTCAAAACATATAATTCTAATAAAAATCGATAAACGTGAAATTTTTATTTTGTCAAATCAAAGAATACAATAAAAAAATTTTCGCTGTATTTTTTTTTGATATGTGGGAAGTCGAAGACAGGTAAATTTCAAGTTCAATCTGAGGTTAAATCTTTAAGCTAACACAATACCCATCTACATATGCAATGAAGTGTAACTGATGTGAAAAATATACACATTTCTAAATACGTAGTCATGCTAATGTGTTCAATTCTGTAATGTGTGCAAAACAAAAGTGTCAAAAATTAATATGAAAGGGTCCAACTGAGAATCTCGGAAATAAAAAAAGAAACGTGAATTTTTTTTTTTTGATGCTTTTTTTTTCTTTTTGTTCATGGCCGCTATTTCGCTAGAAACAATAGACAGAAGTAGTGTGTTTACCTATGATTTTGTGTTTTGATTTAACCCCTTACACTTGCTGTACAGAATCATGTAAAGGTTTTTGAATCGGACGCGACCTATCAAACCACATTGTTGTGTTTTTGAGCATATAAGCTTATAAAACATCCAGCTCCTAACTTCAATACTGAATTTGACATATAATCTGGCGATGATTCTGAAACTCTCGTTGTATTGTACTGTGAAATCTTGTGCTCTTTGTTTTCTTTTTTTTTGTTTTATTTCAAGGCGGAGTTTTAAATTTTGTGAATTTCTAAATTTAGAAAGCAAGTCTGGACCAAAGAGAAACACAATTCCTGCATGGTAGGAGTGCAGTTTTTGTCAATTTGTAGGCAATACGATTACATCACTTACCATTGTTCAATTGAATCGCCACAACATTAACATTGCAAAGTCTGACATTCTTCTATCTAGTTAGGATTGGCTGGTTCATTTATAAGACTTGATTATTTGTTACCTCTTTTGCATTTTTCATTGTTGGTGGTGCTTCTCTGTCTTACTCCTTTCTTTGTAACACTTCTATTGGGATCCCCTTTCGATGTTTTTATTGCTATCTAATTGTTACAAGCAGTAATTGATCTCAATATATAGATACAAAGATATTAACTGTATTCAAGTTGCTAAACGTAGAAGTAAACAAATCCAAAACTTCAAGGCACGTTATTTTTTTATGATGTTTGAATGTTTCAAGTATGGTTAGTTTGTTTATATGTAGGAATTCTATTTGCAACTTTTTTAAAAATTTTCACACAAAAATTCCCAGTAATTTCCTTAGATATCTTGTTTGACAAATATAGACATCAAAAATAGAAGAGAGTGTAAATTAATCAACTACACATTACTTTAAGTTGCACTAGTAAAGATTAACTCCTGTAGAATTTTTTTAATTGGTATGTTCAGTTAAACGACTAATATGTAGAAAAAGCCATTACAACTAGAGTAATTGTTCATACTACTACTGGAGCAACAAGTTCTTTTCCACGTATGAAAAATGGCAAATTATTTTTCGAAATGAAAGGTAACGGTTGTACCAATGGCCAAGGAAGCTTTTATAGAAAATCTCTGATGCAGAATTAAGAAAACGCGTCTAAAACCGTGTTAGAATCGCGTTTTTCCTTTTTCCAAGTTCACCATTTTTTTTCATAATTAAATTTTGTGTTTCATTTTTTCGGTTAATGGTGCAACCTTTGTTAAAAGCCAACTAATTTATGCACAATGACAAATGCAGGAGAAAGGAATGTTCTTTTGCAATCTACTAGTCACTGACACTAGTTAAGAGGAAAAGACTATCATACATTACCTATGTACAAAGTTTCATCCAAAATCTGAATCAAACATTAAATTCTAAAACATCAATTCTGAAACAAGCAAACCACAAATAAACTTAGCCCACGCGCATATATACTGAATTCCAGGCTTGGCATTTTAACTACATATGTTTACTTCAAAGATTCGGTTGTATAAATCTTGGACGAATTAGAATAAAAAACTTTTTTAACTCATTACATTAACTAAAACCTCAAGCTATTACGTGTACGTTTGATTTCAGAACAATACTCTCTTTTAAACCATAATAGCTAAGCCCTAGTTGGGGGGTTTCCAAAAAAAATAATTTATTTTTAGTATTCTATTTTCGCATTTACAGTCACTCATTTATTAATTACGTTTCAAGAAACAGCTCTTTCTTGACTTTGAAGGAGATAACAATTTAATAGACAAACATGGCAAGAGATCTCACGTACAATACTCCTCAAATAAATATAACCAATGAAACTGGTGATGAAGAATACCGTTTCCAACCAACTCAAGACCCATTTGATTCACCAATGGATTTAAACCATCAGTTCATACCGCCAGCCCCAGTTCCACATTCAGTGTTATCCCAATCACCTAATTTATATTTCCAATCAAATACAAGTCAGCAGAATAGTATTACACGTTCCTATTCTCCCAATTCCGCAACATCAAGTATTACTAGTCATGCGCCTCTTTCACAATCGATGTATTACAAAGAAGGTGAACTGCTAAGTAGCGACACAGACTCACAATATGAACCTGATTTTTCACCTTTTGGCGGATATCCTGCTACTTCATTTCCCTTATATATTTATGAAAAGGAACCAGATGATTATTTACATAATCCAGATCAGAGCGATCTTGATTACGACAAACATAGGTTCTGGCATGACTTGCGTCATATGGATCGACATCTGTTTGGAGGTCTTATTGGCTTACTATTCTTTCTAGCTGGCGCTCTTGTTATCTTTGTGGTATTCCCATTATTGACCTTCATGGAAACATCAATGCCTCGACCTGAAGTACATGAAGTTTTAAGTCGGTATAGTTATCCTATGTTAAGTGCAATAAGGCAAGATTTGGTTGATCCTGATACTCCAAAAGAGTTTAGAACACATATAGCCAAAGATGGAAGTAAATGGAAACTTGTATTTAGTGATGAGTTCAATGTCGAAGGTAGAACATTTTATGAAGGAGATGATCAATTCTTTACTGCTCCAGATTTCCATTATGCTGCAACCACAGATTTAGAATGGTATGATCCTGATGCAGTAACTACCGCCAATGGAACTCTTCAACTCAGATTGGATGCGTTTAGTAATCATGACTTATTTTATAGATCGGGAATGGTACAAAGTTGGAATAAAATGTGCTTCACTCAGGGGAAATTGGAATTTTCTGCCAAGTTACCTGGATCAGGAAGTATTTCTGGGTTATGGCCGGGGATGTGGAGTATGGGTAATTTAGGTAGACCTGGGTTTTTGGCAACAACTGAAGGTGTATGGCCTTATACGTATAATTCATGTGATGCTGGAATAACTCCAAATCAATCATCACCCGATGGAATAAGTTATTTACCTGGACAACGTTTAAATAAATGTACATGTCGTGGAGAATCTCATCCAAATCCTGGTGTCGGAAGAGGTGCACCAGAAATTGATGCTCTTGAAGGTGAAATCCATGGAACTGTTGGAAGAGTAAGTCAATCTTTACAAGTTGCTCCTTATGATATTTGGTATATGCCTGATTATTCATTTATTGAAATACACAATGCTTCAGTAACTTTAATGAATACATATGCCGGAGGACCTTTTCAAGAAGCAATTTCCGGGGTAACTATGTTAAATACTAGTTGGTATGAATATGGTGCAGGAGAAGGGAAATTCCAAAAATATGGATATGAATATTTGAATGATGATAAAAAAGGTTATATTACATGGTATGTAGGTGATGAACCTACATATACTCTTTATTCCCAAGCATTACATCCTAATGGAAATGTTGGTTGGCGTCAAATCCCCAAAGAACCCTTGAGTATTGTGATGAATTTGGGAATTTCCAATAGTTGGGCGTATATTAATTGGCCTAGTTTAGTATTTCCCCTGACAATGAGGATAGATTATGTACGAGTATATCAACCAGAAGATCAGGTCAATATAGGTTGTGATCCTGATGATTATCCCACTTTTGCTTATATTCAACAGCATTTGAACATTTATTCGGATTCGAATATTACAAAGTTTGAACAGGGAGGGTATACTTTCCCCAAGAATAAACTAACGGGATGTTGAAACATTTTATTATGTACTTTTATCTTGTATAATAATAGATTTAGAATGTAAATTCTTATAACTTATTAGAACTCATTATATATAATTTCATGCGCCTTGTTTGGATATACCTCATTCAAATCATCACAACCTTGTAATTTAAAATTACCTTTTGACAAATTAATAAAATTGATAATACCTTGATTAACAATAGCAATTATTACACTAGCCAGACCATTCTTTAAATGAGAATCACGAGCGTTTAAATATGCATTACGCACCTGTATAGAATGGTCTAGTTTTGATTGACGTTGTGCTTGTCGTTGGGCACGGAGTTCCTTCTTTGATGGTGGCATGGTAGACTTTTTCTTGGGGATGGCTCTTGTCTCTTTGGGTTTGGTATTACCCACTTCCTCATGTAATGATTGTATATCTGATAATATAGGGAATTTTGTGTTGGTGCTAGTGTCTAATACTACAATATGGAAATCTGGAGGAGGAGGAGATTTCTTGGAGAAAGATGGCGTGGGTTTCCATACCTGGAATGTAATATCAAGTTTACCTTTTCTGGTTGTAGTAATTGGCTCTGAATTTAAGGAGAGCGATTTGAATATGTCAGTATAATTGAAATAGTGTTTGGTTTTGAAATGCATGGTATGGAAAGGTGGATACGATAGTATTCCCCATTCTCTTGCAAAACCAATTAGATAGTTTGTTTTCACATTCTTTTTTTCAATAGGTTTAGACACCTGGAGATTCTGTTTCGGTATGTATTTTCGTATAATATACCCCAATCTCTTCAAATATGAATATACTTGATATTCTGCTAAGTCTACTTGGGCTAATGCATACAAATACAGTAAATTAAGTGCAAGCCCATTATTTTCTATTTCCTCTTCTTTACCGTTTCCGTCTCCCAAATACACAACCATACTTCCACGTTCTACTAAATACAAACATTCTATTCCATTTAATACAACACCTCCTTTTCCACCACTTGCAACTCCCATATCCTTAAAGTATCCCCCTTTAGGGTGAGCAACAAAACAGGTATTATCTCTTCTCCACACACCAACAAGTTTCTGTTTCACATGATGCATACGTAAAGAATCTAATGCAGAATACATTGCCTCAAGGGAAGTTTGTAGTGCCGATTGTTGTAAGATGGTACCATCAGGTTGAAATTCTTTGTCACCTCTTTTGGGGACCAGAAGCTGGGTATAATCTGGTAATTCATCTTCTGGTTCAATTATATCAAGTCCTGACATGTATCAAAGTTGGTATACTGGGTTCTTGTATTGTTGGTATTTACAGATCAAAGATTTGCGATGGAACGCGCCGCACGTTAACCTTTTTGTTTGGACGACAAATCTGTAGAAATTAGGCTCATTTACTGGCGATTTACCACTCACCATGACAGAAGGAGTTACAGTGCAAGAAGTAGTAAGTAATCTGTCCATGAGCGATCCTTTTTATATTTGTACTAACAAATCCAGGCGGAATCAATCTTAGATGACCTTCTATTGGCAATTATTAATCAACAAACATTGTCTAGTTATGCCAATCATATTTCCATCAAGAGTCAAACAGCTAGAAATGAAACTCAAATTCAACAAATAACTAATCTTGAAGAAGGTCTGAAACTAGATGTCTATGGACAAGATAAGATTAAATTAAAAAGTGCAGAAACAAGTCGATATTTTAGTTGTGAGAATTGTGGACGAAAGATTGCAGGGGGACGATTTGCTTCACATGTAAATAAATGTTTAGAACGAAAGAGAAAGTAGGAACTTAGCATGGTGTTACGATAGAGAGGAATTATTGTTGCATTCATTTGTTTAAAAGCAATAAATGGCCACACTTACAAGAGGCTACAGGAGTTCTTTAAATCGGAGAACTGGCAAAAACTCCGATTACAATAGAGGGGTGAAAGAAATAAAGCCGGTTTGTAAGAAGATAGGAGGAGAATGTGGGGGATAGGCGTATATCCATGGAACTTAAAGTATAGGGGAGAAAAACTTAGAAAAAGATTGGCACACTCTGGAAAGACCCCTCAACTCCACTTGGCCTAAAGTTAAATTAATATCTATTCTTGTTTCTACCATTGTATATCTTATGTAACTTCTACATAACAATAACTAAATATACTCAAGCAATCTTAACATCTTAACTTGTTGTATCGGACTCAACTACCAAATATAGATAACAAAAAGCCTACAAAAGAAGCAAAAAAAGAAATCCTTCACTAGTCATTTTTGCGGGGAAAGATATTTGTTATGGGAAAACCCCTCGAATAACCTTCAGTAACCGATTGTTTAAAGAATGATAGAACTCCACCTTTTAACCCTCTTGTTTAATCACTACCCCACAGTGACATCTACAATCTTTTTGTAATATTTAAGTAGTAGTATTTCCCACTAGTATATTTTCTCAATTGATAAATTTGCAACCACAATGAGTTATCCCCTTTTTACTGACTGTACCAAGGAGGAAGCAATATCGCGTCTTCCTTGCAATTCTGACATTTATGATTGTGTACCAATTGGTCCTTCAACTGATCCAAATTATTCTCCTATTTACAGGAACAAGGTGTTACCAAGTAGATTAATCAACACTATTCATCCTGATTTAGACACCCACCACAAATTGTTTAATAATGCTGTAGATTTGTTCCATGACAGACCATGTCTCGGAGCAAGAGCTTATAATTATGACAAGAAAACCTCAGATGATAAGTTTGAATATTTCACATATGGTCAAGTTCATCAAAAGAAAAAGAATCTTGGTGCTGGTTTCATTCAAGCTCTTTTGAGTAATCCATTCAAGAATACTGATTTGGAATCTCATAATAAAATTGATCGTCATTTATCTGATTACAAGACATATGGGGTAGATACTACACCATTGGAAAATACAAAGGGCCAAATTGAACAAAGTTGTTCATTTATATTAAGTATTTTCAGTATGAACCGTATTGAATGGATGTTGACTGATTTAGCATGCTCTGCTTATTCAATTACTAATACTGCTTTGTATGATACATTAGGTGCAGATGTCACACAATATCTTTTAGAATTAACTAATTCACCAATTGTGGTCTGCTCAATGGATAAGATAAACCTTCTTTTGGATTTGAAAGCTAAACATAAACTTGCAAGTCTTATTTCAATTGTTTCCATGGATCCAATCAATTTGATTCCAAGAGATACTATTGAACGAGCTTATTCTTTAGAAATTGTTATTCATGACATGTCTCAAATTGAAGAAATTGGTGCCAAGAATCCAATTGACGAATTACCACCTTCTCCTCAAACCCTTTACACAATTTCCTTCACTTCAGGAACGACAGGTTCGCGTCCTAAAGGTGCCATGATTTCTCATCAAAATGCTGCAGCCTATGCATCTTTTCTTATGTGTTTTGAACCCCAGACTTCTCGTGGGGAAGATAAGGCATTTATTTTCTTACCATTGACACATATTTACGAAAGGGAAACTTCTACTTTTGCTTTGTGTACAGGATATTATTTGGGATTCCCTCAACTTACAGTGGGGAAGACAGTAATTAATACCTTTGAAAATTTGATTGAAGATTTACGTATTTTCAAACCTACATATTTCTCAATTGTTCCTAGAATTTTAACTAGATTGGAAACTTTAGTCAAGGGTAAGATCAAGGAACTTTCACAAGGTGAACAATCACAAATCAAAAATATCATTGAGTATAAACTTGCAACTCAAGCTCAAGAAGATGGTGTTACTGGTTATAATTCAAAAGTAGATAATTATGCCCCTTATAAGGCTCTTCGAACATTTGTTGGATTTGATAATTTGAAATGGGTTCAAACTGCAAGTGCTCCTATTGCTAAATCCACTTTAATTTTCTTGAAAGCTAGTTTAAACATTGGTATTAGACAATTATATGGCTTAACTGAAGTTGGTGCTGCCATAACTTGTTCTCATCCATATGAGGCAAAGCCAGGAACTTGTGGTAGTATTTCTCTTTCAGGAGAATTCACTATCCGTAATGTTCCTGAAATGGGTTATGACTTATCCAAGGGAGAAGGTGAAGTGTTAATTCGTGGTCCTCAAATTTTTAAAGGGTATTACTATAATTTGGAAGAGACGAAAAAGACAATCAGTGAAGATGGATGGTTTCATTCTGGTGATATTGCTAAGGTTGACAAGCTTGGTAGATTGACAATTGTTGATCGAGTTAAAAACTTTTTCAAATTGGCTCAAGGAGAATACATTTCCCCTGAAAAGATCGAAAATCGATACTTGTCATCAAATCCAACTATTGCTCAACTTTATGTTCATGGAAATTCATTGAAACCTTATTTAGTAGGAATTGTTGGTATTGAATATGAAAAGGGTCTTCGTTTCTTGAATTCAGAGTTAGGTTATGGGAAAATTGCCATGTCACCTGAGGAAATGCTTATTGAACTTAATAAAGTCGATGTTAGAAAGAAGTTCCTTGAACATATGAATAAGAATGTTAGAGATAAACTAAGCGGATATGAACTTTTGCATAATATTCATATTGAAATTAATCCATTAACTGTTGAACGTGATGTTGTTACTCCTACATTCAAGATTAGAAGACCAATTGCTAGTAAATTCTTTGCTAAAGTGTTTCATAGATTATATGAGATTGAACAGTCTTTGGTTCACGGTGCAAAATTGTAAGGAATAGCTTAGTCTATGCATAGTTTTCTTCTATTATTATGAAATTATTTAGATAAATTGTATGTCAGTGATATTAGTATCTCGAGTTGTTTGAAAAGCAAGGTATATGCAGGACGTAAATTAGTAGTAAGTTAAACCAAGTAGTACAAGCATTAAAAATCAGCAAATATTTGATGGCACTTTGACAGGAGAGATATATCGTTCATCTTATAATCATTGTAAACCATTAATTGTATCAATTATATTAAATATGTCTTACAAATAGCTCCCACTCCATATCGCGCTATCGCATTCCAAAAAGGGAAGATGTCACGCATTGACTCATAACTGGCTCCGATCCTGCATACAATCATATTATTCCAAAGTGCCATTTTCGAAAATTCAAGAGGAGAATAAAAATAAGGCGGAAAGATGGAGAAAAGAAATGTAAAACGTTATATAGTAAATTCTTTTTCTTAAAAAAACTTTTTCTTTTCTTTTCTTTAAATAGCTCGCTGTTGAATATGACTCCTCCTCCTCCTATAGTAATAGATGCTCAGGCTATATCAGGCATAACAGGTTCTATATCTATAGCATGTTGGATTATTGTTTTTGCTCCACAAATTTATGAAAATTTTAGAAGAAAATCTAGTGAAGGTTTATCACTTCTGTTTATAATATTATGGCTTGCTGGTGATGTATTTAATGTACTAGGTTCTGTATTACAAGGAGTTTTACCGACAATGATTATTCTTGCAGTATATTATACCCTTGCTGATGTTGTTTTACTTTGGCAATGTTTAGTATATGGTCATGGGGAAAAGGCTGATTTGATACATTTATCACCAGCTAATCCAATGAGTGAGGAAGTTGATGTACTAGAGACAGTATTATCTCGAGAACATCACTGTCATCATCATACTCAGCAAGAAGAAGAAGAACAGCAAGTAGACTATATAAATCGAGATTTAGAAGCATCAAGTTTAACAAGTTCATGCAGTTCAGTTTCCAAACTTAGTCAATTACAAACTGTATTTCTCAACACTTTAATGGTGGCATTGGTAATCCTCGCAGGTATTATTGGATGGTATATATCTTACATTAAAGATGCTCAACATCAAAAACATCATCCAGGTCATATTCGTAGACCAGAAGATCTTGAATTTGATCCATTAGCACAAATATTTGGTTGGCTTTGTGCTGTGTTATACTTAGGTTCAAGAGTACCACAAATTGTGTTGAATTACGAAAGAAAAAGTTGCGATGGAATAAGTTTCATGTTCTTTTTATTTGCATGTTTAGGTAATTTGACTTATGTTATTAGTATTTTAAGTATTGATACTAGTTTACATTATCTTTGGGTTAATTCTAGTTGGTTAGCCGGAAGTTTAGGGACATTAGGTTTGGATTTTACAATATTTATCCAGTTTTTCTTATACAATGAGAGCATAGACAGTGATAGTGAGAGTGGAAGTAGTACAGAACTGGAAAGATTATTGGTACAAGATAATAGCTCATATGGTACCACGTAGGCGAGAGACGATTTCAAAAAAAAATAATTAATAATAGCATAAATAGACTGAATTATATATAATAAATTCCTTACTAAACTGACGAATATAAAGTCGGAGTTATATCAAATAAAATTGGATGTTGCGTAGTTTATAGGTAAGTAATAAAGCCGTTCTGGTAAATTTTGGAAGGTAATATTTATCCGAGGTTCTCATTTTTCGTTCCTATCGTAAAAGCAGAATCTATATGAGGAAAATTGATGACACAAAAATAGTTAACTCCGTGTACTGCATATTGATATGGCAGGTGAATAGTATTAAATTCCCAGTTGATGTTAGTAATCTTCCGAAGAGGGAGAACCCTGTTAATCCGAAATTTTGACGCTAGTACTTTCGATTATTTGCAATTTTGCAGTTGATATAAATATTAGTTGATATAAATATAGTTCATATTAGGAATATCATACGGGAATACATTTTAGTAGAAACAAGTACAAATTCACCATGGAGGACTCCCGGATCATAAAGAAACGTAATCGCCCTAGTCTTCTGTGCATGGTCTGCAAAACAAAGAAAACAAAATGTGATAGAGAGAAGCCCTGCACTCAATGCGTGAAAAATGGCACGGAAGCACAATGCACATACGATGAACGAATTACTAATTCCAGACCTAGGAAGAGAAAACGTCCTGCTTCGAATATTTCTGTTTCTTCAGAATCAATAGATACCGAGCTTAATCCAGGAACCAAAGCTTCTAAAGATATCTGCGTGCTTATTCCAAAACATGAATTAGAACAACTTCAGTTATCAATCAAGAGGTATGAACTTTCTCTAGGGTTAACTGATCCCCATCATAGTTTTACTACAAATACAAACAATATAAACTCAAATTCTAGCTCAAATCGTCTGTCAGTTACACTGTCTATTCATCTGGAAGATGATGAGATTGTATTTAACCGATCGGTATCTTCCTATCGAAAGGCAATTTTCTCCTATCATGACGAACAAAGACCAGGATACATTCCTATAGAAAATGTTATGCATGATAAAGTTGACAAAGTCGAACCTGTTGATTTCGGATTGTCAGTAACAAACAGAATAAGATTATCAGATTTGCCTAAAAGTGAACATTACTTGATTGGGGTAAATCCATACGCAAATGGTGAAGATGTGCTTGATCTAGATAAGGATATTGTTCATGGCCGATATTTTTCAGCACTTTCTTGGTTATACATCACTAAAAACAGTCGAACCTTGTCACTATTGAAAAATTATGCATCTAACCAAAGAAAAGAACTTACTGGTACAGCTGCTGTTCCTCCACCTTGCCCAATTAGGAAATATATGCTACCCGCCGATGAAAATCTCAAGTCAGCGTTAAACTTGGATGATTCACAACAGTCTCGATTCCAACAGAAAGTCAGAGAAACAGATGATGACGATGAAGTACTTCCTTATGATGTAAAACAGCTGATGAATTTATGTACAGCTGATCTAAGCAATGTTAATGTTCCCTCATTCACTTTAGGTTTGACGATCTTGGGAAGTCCTCGAGATCGAGAATTGAATTTACTTCAACAGATTGAAGCAGCAATGCCAACTAAAAGGGTTATTTCTTTGTTGACTTCCAGGTTCTTTAAATATTTATATCCATTCATGCCATATATTGACGAATATGATTTCCGAGAGCTGACCGAGAGAATATTGGGACCTGAAAGCCAAGAGGAGGTGAAACCAGCAGTAAAAATTGCAAAACGATTGGATTTTGCCCATATTGGCTTATTGTTTATTATTCTCCGATTGTCATACTTGTCTTTGTTCTATAATCGAAGTTATCATAATGAACAAATTTTAAAAAAGGTACAATTGACTCCAGAAGAAGCCGAGAAAAAGACGTTGTTATTAAATCCCATTAATATTAATGTAATTGATATATCGCAAGAATGTTTTCACCACTTCCAAAGGTTAGGTAATGTTGCCTTCCCCGTATTACAATGTTTGTTATTTCTTCGATTGTATCGAGCATTTGCCCCAGAAGAAGGTGATGGGTTAGAAGGATCTGAAAGTCAAATATCAGGAAGTATATTACTCTCAATGTGTTATTCACTTGGGTTAAACAGAGAGCCTGACAAGTATTACACTAATTTGAACAAGAGAACTAAAAACTTGTATCGAAAGATCTGGTTTCATATTGTGGCATCGGAATATATGAATGCATATTTATTTGGTGCTCCATTGTTGGTCCGTGATGAATGTTATGATACTAGAAGACCCTTTTATGAAGCTGGAAATGCTAATATAAGAGATATTGAATTGGAAAAATCTTCTCATGCAGTTTTTGCATTTGGAACAGCATTAATCACAGGACCTATAAATGATGTTATAAAGTTGTTTGTTAAAATAGGAGAGCCTATAAAGATCATGGAATTAACTAATCATTTGAATCATGCTGAACAGGGTGTTACCAAAATAATGGGAAAGGTTGGAGATTATGTAAATACTCTCGAATCTGATGATCAAACTTATCATACAAACAAAATAATGAAAGTCACAATCCTTATCCGACTTAATATGTTCTTTGTTGCTAATTATTGTATGTTGTTCAATTACTACGAAAAGAGAAGTACGGGTCTTGGATATTTCTATTTGAAAAAACTCGTGTCTATTCTCTTTGAAGAAACCCTTCCCTACTTACTTGCCTTAATCGTCAAGACAAATGAATTATTTGGCGAGGGAGCAGATTTATACATCAATCCAACACTCATTCAAGCCATTAATCGTATATTTGATGTTGCATTAGTGGCAATTGTTCGTACAAACTTCCTGTTGTTCACAATGCTGGGTAACCGTGAACATCGGTCTCGTCTTAAACATGATCATGAATACCGAAAAATTTTTGATGGTTCAAATAGATTTATTCTATGTATGGAGAAATGTTGTAGGGTTTGCCTCGGAGCTGCTTCTATTTTAAGTTCTCGATATTACTTTGCATGGGCTGTTCTCAAGAGTAAAAATTATTTTTTAAAGTTGGTTACTAGTCCTCAGTTTTATAAAGATAATGCTAATTCTGGATTAGACTTTCATGAATCCAATGCAAAAGAAATCAACGAATTGGCAGATATTGTTGATTCTGGATTGAGCAATGTTGAAGAATCGGTTACCAAATATTGCACAGATCTTGACTGGTCTTCATTATTCAAGAAACAAGAGACGGGTCCAGTTAAAGCGGAACCAATGGCACGACCAGGTAGTAATGTTAGTCAAATATCTGATTTCAGTACTTCAGAATTGCATACTCCAGATTCAGCCCATGGACTTTTCTTTTCTGGTTTTGAAGATTTAAAATTTGACAATAGTTCCGAAATAGATAGTTTATGGTTGCAGATGCTTTCCCTGAAGAATAATCAGTCCAATGATATTCCCAACGCAATGTACAGCAATCCTATAAAACCATCTGAAACTGTCACTGTTGAACATCCACAGCCATCTCAGCAACTGCAACCAATAGAAAACAATAATCCACTATCTTACAATGAAATAAACTTTTCTTATCCGTTACCTCATGAAGTTTTTGAGAGTTTTGTACGAGGTCAGAATGATGGAAATGATTTGTATTTGGACTTTTTCAATGATTTACCTCTAGACCAGGTTTTCCAGTAGTTTTAATGTAGCTGTTCTGTTTGTAATTTTAATATATGTTACATTATACAGGCATATCTTTAACTGTGAAACATCGATATCCTTTTGCAGCCAACTGGCGAATTTCGCAATGCAATTTTCGGTTCTTTGTTATGTAAATTTCAAATATAAATGATTTACAAAAATATTTCTTGGTTGCAAAAAAATAAAAATATCTAATCTCTGAACTGTTAATTCAAATGTCAAGATTAGTTACTCCTCCTAATAGCACAGAAGGTATCCTCCGCATTTCATCGAATTATGTAAATAATGAATTAAGTTCCCATGTTTCACAACAATACTCTAACCGTTCCTCAAGAACATCAAGTTTTCTTCGTGTTGTCACCAAAAAATATCTTTCTTCATTCAAAACTCAAGAAGCAAGTTTGTGGGATAGATTTTTTATAAGAATTATAGTTTTTTTAACTATTTTGATGATCTGGAGTGGAATATTCATTATAATTCCTTTTGGTTTGCTTGCTTTGTTTGGCTATTATGTTGGTGAGAGTATTTACGACTTGTATACCTCTTTCAAAAAGTTATTTGTTAAAAAGAAAAAGTCAGATTAATATGATTGGGGTATTCACTCTATATAAGTAATGTTATTTTTATATTTTTATATTTTTATATATTTATATATTATATCTGAGACGTTACAGAATAAATTACTTCTTTTCATTGAACCTGCCTTCTAGTGCAATCAAGATGTGGGTTCAGATCTAGAACAACTAAAACATGTTCCTTAGGACCAATATTTTTGTGATCTCGTTGTTAATCACCACAGACTGTTTTGTTTCAAAACAATGTACTAAAATCTGTAGTATCGCCGAGATTAAGCCGGTGTTAACAGAAATAATTTCCCAATGGAGCAACTTTGATTTTTTTATTTTTTTATTCCTACTCCGAAATATTTTAGTAATCTTCCAATTGCTGACTTTTTCATATCATCATATAAAGAAAGTAGTACAAAGAAACATGTCTACACCCCAGCTATATACATTTGATACTGCAGATATCACCGGAAATGTTGATATGGACTCCTCAGCTTCTGTTAGAAAGAGAAAAAGACCTAGTTTAGTTTGTTCCAATTGTAAGAAAAAGAAAATTAAATGTGACAAGCAGTTGCCATGCAACAACTGTATTAAATCCAAATGTTCTGAAAGTTGTGAATATGATAAAAGCAAAAGTCTGCTCAAGATAGACGATCATGATCACAATAATTCACCTTCATTACCTTATGTTGCCAGTGCAAAGAACCCCATTTTATTAGCAGATCACAAGTCTAAGAAACCAAAAGTATCAGTCACAAGGTCAAATCCAAATTCTGATCAAGTCACAGTATCGCTAAGTGAGTTGAATATGTTAAAAGAAAGACTACAACAAATTGAAAGTTCTATAAATGTTGCTCCAGCCCCTTATAATAAAGCTCCTACTCCAAATGTACTTCCGCCACCCATAATTCCATCCACTTGGAATAGTGCTACTCCACAACCTCAGGATGGTTTACCAACACAAGGATTTTCCACCAGTTATAATATATCGCATGCTAGAAGTCAATCACCACAAAATGGGGCAATTCAATTACCACCATTAAATTTCAAGTCTCCATCCTTAGAATATCCAGCGGCAAACGCTCAGCCACTGACTCAGCAACCACAACAGCCTCTGAATCAAATTCCACAGTTGATGTTTCCTTCGTATCCAAGTGACACATCAAATCGACCTTCAGTGGGACCAACTCCAGCGACCAATTTATCATATACCTCTGCCTCAACTGTGGAAAGCACAGAACAACAAAAATATACTCCTTCAGATTCTGGCATCTCGCCTAACTATCCTGGTATTGGTCCCAAAACGGAAGATAGTTTGATTGGTTATAATCCCTACTTGAATCCTGAAGATACTATCAACTTTTTTGAAAAATATACATCAATATATGTCAAGGAACCACATAGACGTGTTAACTTTGGTCCCTTTGCCTGGTCATCGATGATGAGACGCGATAGGTCATTGAGTATATTGTGGGATTTTGTTTCTAAACAAAAGGAGAAGGATTCGTCTCAGAATTTAGTGTTTGCCGAAGTTTCACATGAAGTCACGCAAGAGAATAATGAAGTTGTAGCAGGTGAATCAAATGGTGCCGAGGCTTCATTCAGAAAGCGAGCTTTGGAAGCTGATGGATATGCTGATTTAATCCCTTATAATAAGATCTTAAAGAAACGTACAACCGACGCAATTGAGAAAGCAAAATTAAACAAGTGTACATTACCCTTGGGATTGACTTTCTATGAAGGTCAAATTGAAAAAGAGTTACAATTAATTGATAAGATTCAGTTTATATTGCCCAAGAAGAAAGTTGTTTGGAAATTAATTGATCGTTTCTTTACTTGGTTATATCCTTTTATGCCATTTGTTGATGAAATGGATTTCCGGGAAAATGTTGCTGCTATAATTGGTCCTGAATCATTTGAAGATGTTGAAATCAAAGAAATTAAAGTTGAAAAAAGATTGGACTTGGCATTAATTGGTACATTGTTGTTGATTTTACGATTATCTTATTTATCATTGTTTTCCAATAAAACTTCAGTAAATGAAGAAAGATTAAATACTACTGACCGTTCAGAAACTTCTCAGGATGTAAAATATTTACTTCAGAATCCAGTTAGTATTAATACAGCAGACGTTGCAAGTTGTTGTTTATCTCAATTTGAAATCTTACGCAAAACTTCATTCCCTGTGTTGCAACTTGCTTTCTACTTAAGATTATACCACACATATGCTCCTGAAGATGGAGATGGGGCCGATGGTGGAGATTCACAGACATTAACTGCTGTACTTACTCAAATGGCATATTCTTTAGGGTTACATCGAGACCCCGATAATTTTGAAGATATTTTGAATGACAAAAGACAGAATCATTTGGGAAGAAAGATTTGGCATTATTTGGTATTATGTGATGTTCATAATTCTTATTCTTTTGGTACACCTAGTATCATTGATTACAATTCATATGACACAAAAATTCCATTTCATGAAGAAGGAAATGAAAACTTGAGAGATAAGACCTTAGATAGATTTGTTACTTCTTGCTTCTTTCCTTCATACACCAAATTACAAACTATTTTAAATCAAATCATAAAGTTAGTATTGAATGTTCGAGGAAGAACAAGACTTGAAGATTTGTGTAAATTACTTAGCGAGTTTGAAGTATTAATGGCCCAGAAATATGGTACATTGGAAGATTGTATGAATCCACCTACTCAAGATACACATATATTTGTCAGGAATTTTCCTACTAAATTCTACATTTCATTAAAGGCATTTTGTGTTTCTGTATTCTTTCATATATTTATCCATTATGAACCTATAGATTTAAATCATTCATTCTTTTATTTGAAAAAGATTATCAAGATTGCATGTACAGATTTGATGCCACATTATTTCGAACTTTTAGGTAACAGTGAAGTGATTTGTGATATGATGGTTAATCCAAAATTAGAACAAATCATACATAAATTGAATCAAGTTAATCTTGCCATGATTGTTCGTGTTAATTTCACAATCTATTACTTAAAGCAACAGGCAGATCATGCAACCAAGTGTACTTCTGATCAACTGTATTTTGCATATTATACTGAATTATGTAAACTTTCATCATGTCTTACTCGATGTGCCGAGTTTTCTATTGCTGCTGTTTCAAAATTAAGTACTAGATACTATTATGCTTGGAGAATCACTAAAGGACATACTTATTTGTTAAAAACAGTAACTACGATGGATTTCTATAAGGATGGTGTCAAGAATTCTCCAGGAAATGGTCTTCCAGCATATTCAACTAAACAACTTCAGGAACTTGTTTCAATGTGTGAGAGTACTTTGGCAAAACTAGGAAAAGTATGTATGATGGGCAGTGAATTCTGTACTGATGTTAGTTATAAACAATATAAACGTGCCCCTAGTACAAACTCGTTGGATACCATTTCATCCAAGAATTCTGAATTAACAACTACAGGTTCTACATTAGCAACTAATCCTTCAATAAATAATGACAGCAGTAAATCATATACTAATGAGTTTGGATTGAACTTGGAAAATAGCACTGAAATTGATAATTTGTGGCTCCAAATGCTTACTATGAAACAAGAGATTTCTGGATTTCCTACTTCTGAATCAAGAAGAGGTAGTGTTATACCTTCATTAGTAGCTACACCAGGAAAGTTTTCTAATGAATTTAATGATAGAATTGTAGGAACTCCTGGTGGTTTCAAAAATATTGGAAATGGTACTAGTACAGGAAATGGATTGTCTACAGGTCCACAGGTGCTGCTCGATATGTTTGGTGATCTTCCTATGTTTAACGAGGACTACATGTTTTAATAGTTTTATTGACTTTTTTCTTGTATATTTTGTATGTATTAATTGATTGCATTATCATCACTTTTTCGCAAAGGATAGTATTACTTCATTACCAAACTTTCCTTGTAATTCTTCATTTTTAGTTGACTCCAAGCATTTTCTTGAATTTTCCATATTATTAAATTCAACAAATGCTAGATTCCTCACTTTGACTAATCTAACATTCAAGAATCCTTCAAATTGTTCAAAATAATTTGTTAGTTCAATATTATCATCAACATTTAAATGTTGAATAAGTAACAACTTATTCGGAGGCAAACTTTTCCAATCTTCAACTTTGATCTTCTTATTTTGCGTACTACCTGTAGGGGCCACGTTCCTCTTACGGTTGATCTTTTCTTTCTCTAGTTTCCGCTGGGTAATCTTATTTATATCATTATGAAGTTCATAAAATGAATCAGAATTTCCTTTGGCATATGTAATATGAATTGGTTTATTGAATAAAATATGATTCTGTAAGTTCATAGCTTTCATTGAAGATTCCTTGGATTCAAACGTTATAAATGCTTGACCTTTCATCTTAAGGTTTTTATGAGCCGTTATCTGAAGAATTTTACCATATTTTTCAAAGAGGGATTCCAATGAAGACTTGAGTTTAGAAATTGAGACTTTATCATTGAGATTGTTTATATAGATTGTCTCAAGTGGTTGGTTAGGTTCTATTGACATGGTTGTAGGCTCTTTGGAACTGTAGTATGTATTCCACTCTTTTTGTTTGTACTAAAATACTGAGCACTACCAGTTCCGGGTAATCTCTTGGGACAATTGGTAGCCCCAATAGAAATAAAGTGATATAATAACATGGTTTTAACGTCATTTGTATACGAACAAATAATCATTTTAAATCAAAACTATAACATGATTATTAGATATAAGACTTATTATTCACGAATTGGATATGGGAATTTTAGAAAAATTACGCTATCAAAGGTTACAAAAGAATTCAAACGGGTGCCTGTTAAAACCTGAACTACAAAAACATTTGCTTAAAGATTTTTGAATGGTGTGAGGTTTCCTGCTATTTGCTTGGTAGTGAGTTCTTTAGCAAAAATTTTGATAGGTTAACTCTTTAAGCGCGTAATTCAATTAGAAGAGGTACTTTAATTTAGAGCCCTGACCTGTTACCCTAGGAGTTACTATGTAACGGCTGAAAAAACACGACAAATAAATTCCCAAATAAGAGAAAATATAAACAATTTACACTTACTTGAGAATAACCTACAGTACAATGACAGAAAAACATAATATAAACTATAATTTATCAAGTTTAAATATCCCGATGCACCTGGTGCTATTAAGGTAGCCCCCGCCTCAAAATATTTGAATTTGAATAAACCCATTTTGATTTTGATTTTGTGTACAACAATTACAGAACTTATCTCCACACTAAAACTAAATCTACTTACATTAATAAACCAATAACAGTCACTATTTCCAATAAAAATCATATGATTGTTGAAATTGCTGCAAATTTCATCAGTTAATAGTCAGCAAAGAAGTAAGCCACTTAATTAAAAAACACGAGCAATAAATAATCTTAGTTGGTCTAGATGTCTCGAAAAACAGTTCAACCAATCACAGTCTCTTCAAATGTAATCATTGTCATTCACGTGATCGTATCCCTCGCCAAACAAGAAAAAAAAACGCAAGATTGTTCTATGGAGGACAAAATGCATTCTTTTGTTAAGATGGCGTTTCACTCCCCTCTCGTCTCAAGTTTTGTGTGGTTCGGAGAATGTTTGGTATGAACAGACCATATTAATTTTATACATTAATTTTATATACTATTTCAAATTAATAACAATCTCGAAACCGCCCCTTAAGCGTCATCGGATTATTAAATAGATCAGACAAAAAAAGAAACAACTCCGATGATTTCGATATGCTGTAAGATTGGAGGCAACTTTGGCAAACCTGACAAAGAATCACCAATTAGAGAATAAAAAAAAAGTACAAAAAAAAATAATACTAAAAAAAAAAAAAAAAAAGAAAAGCTTATAAATTTATATGTATTGCCCAGACTTTTTCATAGTTGATATATAATTTATTTATTTAGCTTACATCTCAAACTTAACTTCCAAATTCAAAAATTCCTTGTAGATTTTGACCTTGTGATTTTTTAAACCAAAGTTATTTACTTTCTATACATTTTTACATACACTATTTTACCCCATATACACACATATATACAATACACAAACACATAAAATGTCCATAGTGGCTATAAAAAACCAGTTAGTTAAACTATTTCCTAAACATTCAGATGAAGACGAAGAATATGAACGTGCCAATGCATTATTAAACAACAATCAACGTCCTTATGGAGCAACAAATGATGGCACAGACCCTGATAGAGCTCAAGAAGTTGCCATACAGGAAGCTTTGATCAATGCTGCTGCATCAATTGCTTCCTCATCGGAAAATAAAGACCTTGAATCTCAAGATGGTATAAGTGGATTCTTCAATAAGTTTGATCCTCGTGTTATGTCCGATATGATTATTGGGTTATCTGATGGTTTAACTGTTCCATTTGCCTTAACTGCTGGGTTATCCTCATTGGGTGATTCTAGGTTAGTTATTACTGGTGGTATGGCAGAATTAATTGCTGGTGCTATATCTATGGGGTTAGGGGGATATCTTGCTGCTAAATCCGAATCTGAGTATTATAATTCTCAAGTTAAAAAGGAAAAATTAGAATTCTTTAAGAAACCAGAAATGATTAATCAAGAAGCTGCAGAAATAATGTTTGAGTTGGGAGCATCTGAATCGACAATTATTTCATTCTTAAGAGATTTAGATGCTCATCCTAAAAATCTTATTGATTTTGTCATTAGATTTGGTAAAGGGTTAGAAGAGCCTGCTGAAGGAAGAGAATTTACATCCGCGTTAACTATTGGTTTAGCATATTTTTTTGGTGGGTTTGTTCCATTAGTTCCATATTTTTTTACTCGTTATGTACAAACTGGTTTACTTATTTCCGTGATTGTTATGTTGATTACCTTGTTTATTTTTGGATATGTGAAGACCACTATATCTTTAGGTGATGAATGTGGAACTAGGAAAAAAATATCTGAGGGAATCCAAATGGTTGCAATTGGGTCAATTGCTGCTGGATCTGCATGGAGTTTAGTTTATCTTATTGATCAACATTGATTGGGGTTTGTTTTTTTTTTTATTTTTGTTTTTGTTTTTTGCTACATTTAGCTTCTTCAAAAAGAGCCAAGAAGTAAGAGGAGGGGGAGGGGGTGTGGTTGCAAATCTTTATATACACGAGTATTTATTACTATGTAGATTTAACACTACTAAAACAGTAGTATCGAATGAATATCATTTTTAGAAGGGAATTTTATACTGTATACCTTATATCTCAAGTTGTTAGTCTCAATACTTCTGATTTAAGAAATTACGATTACCTTAAATGGACGTAGATTTTCTTCTTTTGTTTGTGTGCTAGTATGAAGTGAAAAGTTAATTCTAATTCTTTAACAAATTCTTTACAATAATGTCACAAGATAACCAAGAAAAATTACCAAAATTCCTACAGAAATATTAATTTTCTTAATTGTATTCTAGCTAGAACCTAATTCTCTCGAAATCACTAAAACATGACTTTATTGTAACGTATTCTTGCGATATATCACATAAAAGCATAATCCCAATAAACCCCGTAAAAGTAGTGTCCTAACCAACCTTTTTTTTTTCACCAGTGGCAACTAACTTTTTAAGTAAAAGGGTATTTGAGAAAAAAAAAACACTATAACAGTCTTTTACATACTAAAGTAAAATAATGTCACAACGTGTTGCCGACATCCTTTCCAAGATTGCTATTCCTGTAGGGTTAACCTTCGCCCTTGGAAAATCCGCTATGTATGATGTTCCAGGTGGTAAACGAGCTGTTATCTTTGATAGATTAAGTGGGGTGAAGAAAGATGTTATTGGTGAAGGGACTCATTTCTTAATTCCTTGGTTACAAAAAGCAGTTATATTTGATGTTCGTACTAAACCCAAGATTATTAATACCACTACTGGTTCTAAAGATTTACAAAATGTTTCGTTAACTTTGAGAGTATTAACCAGACCTGAAGTTCGTCAATTACCCAAGATTTATCAATCTTTAGGGTTAGATTATGATGAAAGAGTTTTGCCAGCTATTGGAAATGAAATTTTAAAGAGTATTGTAGCTCAATTCGATGCTGCTGAATTGATTACTCAAAGAGAAGTTGTATCTGCTAGAATTAGACAGGAATTGGCCAGAAGAGCAAATGAATTTAATATCCAATTGGAAGATGTTTCAATTACTCATATGACATTTGGTAGAGAATTCACTAAAGCTGTTGAACAAAAACAAATTGCTCAACAAGATGCTGAAAGATCGAAATATTTAGTTGAAAAGGCAGAACAAGAAAAGAAAGCAGCTATTATTCGAGCTGAAGGTGAGGCTGAATCTGCTGATGCTGTTTCTAAAGCATTGGCTAAATCTGGTGATGGGTTATTGATGATTAGAAGATTAGAAGCTTCAAAAAAAAATTGCTGAAACATTGGCACGTTCTCCAAATATTACTTATTTACCAAATGGTAAAGGTGGAGATGGAGAAGAAGGATCAAAGAACTCATTATTATTAAACATTGGTCGTTAGAACAATGTAATTGTAAATAGTTAAATATATATACAAGTTTTAAATATCAAGAACAACAAGTTCCTCATCTATACCGGGAGTAGTACATTTCCCACTTTTAATTAAAGACTCAATATCAGCTATTTCCTTAACACAACCACTACTTAAATTAGGATATCATCCGTAATCTTTCCCACAACAACATCATCTTCTACTCTAACACCAATTCCTTGGAAATGCTTCAACCACCTATCATTTTCAGGAATATATAATCCTGGTTCGATAGTAATTACATTCCCAGCAACTAACGACTTATATTTAGAACAACTTGGTACATCATGAAGGTCTAATCCTAAATGATGACCAATATAATGTGGATAAAGATAACGTGTAACTTCACTTGTAGTCACATTAAACCCTGTAATATTGTTTAATTCTTGAGTTAATTGTTTAACTGCAAACTCTTGAATATCATGGAATGAGTATCCTAAGGATTCAGAACATAATTCAATACATGCCTTATTAGTGTTTAATACTGCTTGATAAATATCTCTTTGAGGATCAGTGAATCCTTGAGGGGAATTAGGCCAAGTTCGAGAAATATCTGCATTATAACCTCCAAGTTTCCCTCCTGCATCTACAAACACCATTTCATCACGATATAATAAATCATCATTTCTAGTGTAATGTATTGTTAATGCATTTCTTCCACTGCCAATTACAGGAATATATGCTTGTTTATCACAACCTCCTTTGACAAATTGATATTCTAAATATTTTGCCAAGGTTCGTTCACAAGAAATTGGTTGTTCAGATCCAACTTTAGCCATAGCTTTATTTATCGCCCTACTTGAGATTTTCCCTGCAGTATGCATGACTTCAATCTCAGCTGGAGATTTAATTGCTCTTAATTCAGCAATTTTTGGAGTTAATGGCAGGATTTTTTTGTTACTTTTTGAAATAATTGCATTTAAATTTGAAGTTCCAAGAATATTGAAAAACAGTCTAATTGGTTCTTCGCTTTTTTCTTTAAATTTATTATCATAATAAATTAAATCAACATCTTTAATTAATCTTTGTAAATATAATGGAGCTCGAGAAATATCTTCAACCAAATCAGCATTAAAATATTCTGCTGCTCCTTCTAATCCCAGTTTAGGACCTTCCCATAATTCCTTACTATGATTACGAGGTGGTACTAACATATGCAACAAAACATCATCTTCATCATTTTCTCCCTTTTTCTCTATAATTGCAATAGCATCAGGTTCATTCCATCCAGTTAAATAAAACAAATCATTATCTTGTTGAAAATCATAAAACACACTGCCAGAAGCGAATTGAATAGTATTACCAACAATGACTGCTATTGATTTTGCTGGCATTTGTCGAGAAAGTTCAAGACGTCTTTGATAATATTCTTGTGCCAGAATACCTGGTGTTAAAAACCCAGGTGTTGGAAGGTAATGAGGTCTTGTCTCATGTAATGGTTGCCCTGATTTTAATACAGATAAATGAGGAGAACGAGAATTAAGGTTTATGAACCGTCTGAATGTAGACGGTGTTATTTTCATCATTTGTTGTTCCTGAGTTGAAGATTACATCAGAGAGAGAGATCTTGAGATTTCGCAGATGTTCTTGAAAAATTAGAACTGTGAGGGAATACTATACAAATAGAAAGTAACAGATCCGTAAAGGACACTGAAGTGCGAGGAATAGATATGGAGTATCAAGAAGTGATGTATCTGAACAAAATTTCAACATAATTCAAAAGGGTTAAATTGTGAACTTTAGAGGTACTATGACAATAGTTTATAATTCAGAACGGATTGGTAGCGCTGGTATAGATGGATTGGCTAATATAAACCTTTCTGTGAATCAATTAATTACAATTTCTTAAGGGTTTATAATTTCAGGGTTTAATATTTCAGAGTTTACAATTTCAGAGCTTATAATTTCAGAGCTTATAATTTCAGGGTTTAACAAATTAGTCCTTTCTATCACCCAGGTCAACTGTTCCATATAACTTAGATTTTTGTAAACCCTTTTTTTCCCCTTCGATACTACACTTCACCGCAAGTCAATGTCGATAGTATACGATGAAAACAAGGGGTTCTGTATCGACAACAACGTATCTACTGCTGCTACAACTCATTCAACAATCTTAATATCTAATGGATTCGATCAATTACCTTGGGACCAATATCTTCCTGAAGAACCACAAGTTCTCGACCCTGAACCAATTGAAGAACCAAAGAAGAAACTTACTAAACTGGAAAAGAAAAATCTCCGACAGACTAAAAAGGTGAATGCTGCTCGAAAACGACACGTTCAACGACAACAAGAGATAAACAACAGCAAGAAGGATACCATACCCTCTGATTCCAATCCATATGTAATTAAATCTGAAATTAAACATATTTTTTCAAAACTTACTAAACTAAATAAACTGGTTGATTTTAAATTATTTCAGTATTATTCAATTGCATTATATAAATCTGATTTAGAACATATACTTCCTGGAGAATGGCTTAATGATAATAATATCTCGTTAGTTTATGAATTAATTCAACAAAATTTTATTAAATCTGGGAATAGACAATTTAATTATCAAGTACAATTACTTTATCCTTCATTAGTACAATTATTCTTACACTTTCCTATGAATCAAGACCTTGAAAATATCTTACCTATAAATGATTTGAAAAATCTGAAATTTATCTTTATTCCTATAAACTTTATTGATGATTTTGATTCAGTTGATTTAGAAAGTGAAAATATTGGTGATCATTGGGCATTGGTTTTATTCTCCTTACTTGAAAATAAACTATATGTATATGATTCAATGGTAACTGAACAAGATGATTATCAATTATTAACCCAATTATGTAAACGATTACAATCCTGTAAAAATATTGTCACTAGCAATAAACCAATTCAAATCATACATTGTAAATGTGATCAGCAAGATAATTTTGATGATTGTGGAGTATATGTTATTATGATTACTTGTCATCTTATCAATCAGTTATTATTTCAGGAATCAATAAATTTAGATTTAAATAAAATTAGGTTTAATCCTTTGGATGGTCGATTATATCTCATGAAACTTATATCAAGACTAGCAAACACTCTTAATTAAAGTATTTTTCAATTAAAATTGAAGTCATCATACTTGATAATGTCATACCCTTGACTTCATTATTTAACTCTTCAATATCACTTTGTAATTCTAATGATTGGTCAGTCTTGTCTTTGTTGGTACGTATAAACAACTCAGATGAAGCAAAATATTGTATTCCAGTTTTATCCAACGCTGAAACAAGTACAATTAAGTTATTAGATACTTGATTAACTTTTTCAATATCAGATAAATCATATCCTAATAATTCAATCAATCTAATTCTAGCAATTTGTTTTGTAGCAGACATAATCACAAGGAAATTCTTGAAATCAATAATAGTCCATATATATTCAATAAAGGAATGATTTGGAGAATATTTATTTGTTGAACCAACAGGTAAATCAATTTCTAAATTTCCAATTAATCTTTCAAGAAACAATCTATCTTCTAACGTATTGTGAACATCAACTAAATCTCGTCTTGACAAAGGAATCAATACTTTATTATAAAAAGCAAATTCTAAACTTGATTCATTTTCATTAAATAAATCTATAAGTATATCTTCGTTCATATATGAAAGCGAAACATTTGGTTTTAAAAAAATTGAAACTATACCAAACATTAATAATAATTTAGATTTTAAAATGGAATTATTATTGATAAGAAAGTTTAATGGAGTTAAATTCTGGTTTGAACTTTTACTTTCATAATTTAGAAACAAAGATGTAAATTCATCGTAAAATTCAATAAACCTGAATTGTTTAAATAATAAATACAATGACAATATTTTAATTACCCAATAATAATGTAATTCATCGTGATTATCCCTTGCTGAGTTAAACGAATATTCATTCTTAGTAACATATGTTGAAACTTTCTTAAAAATTGTTTCTAAAGGTTTAAATGAATTTGAAGAAATCAGTTTATTCTCAGTAAAAACGCCTGAATCGTCAGTAGGAAACCAAATATTTTGAAAAATATTAATTGAATATTGTAAAAATAAAAATTCCAAGTATCGGTTATCAACCAAATCTTCCGGAGTTGGTTGATTACGAAATTGAACCACTGTAGCATAATTATTCAAGAAATATTCTGCCTCTAAATAATCTCTTTGTATAATTAATATAATTATACATTTCTTCACTTGATCAAATAATTCATGACAATCTTCAGGATGTAAAGAATCAGAAGTACTTTCGGTAATAGCTTGAAGTTTCAGTTTACCAGATTCTAAAATATCCTTAGTTTTGCCTTCAATTTCTCTGGCCCAAGACTTATCATATATTGAATTAACACTATAATACCTCAAATAGTCAAGCATGTCAGTATAACTTGGATGAAGTGCTTGATATTTATTCATTAATTCTAGACAACATAAAGCAATTCTACTCAATTCAGGTTGATGGAGTGTTTTCTCAGATGAAGCTTGAAATTTATTGAAAATTGGAGCTAATTGACTCACATAGAGGAACTCAATATCAAAGCGATTCAGTGTTAGTGTCATTGTTTAAGTATAACTTGTCTAAGGGTTAAGCGTAACATTTTGGCAGCACTTTTGTTGCCTCTTTTTTGATACAGACGAGTATGCTTGTCTGCAGGACCATTTGTTTACACTTAAGCGAGCCCAAGTAATATACATACTTGGACTGCATTCATACACTTAATACGAGTCAATAGTATTAGAGAGTTTTATTCATCATCCCAGATAACCCATTTATTAAATATATAACCTCATAGTATAACCAGAGTAGTCAGATATGAACTAGCAATATCGTACAATACTTGAGCAATTGCCCAAGTCATAGGAATCCATGTACTCATAGTCAATGTTCCAGCTTGATAAATAGCTGCCACCACAATTCCCACTACAGCACCACTACAAAATCCTCTGGTTAACCCAATAAGTAAATAAAAAAAAATCATACATATACAAAAGAAAATTTCCATTCCACCAATATTTAAACGATGACGTGATTTATTAAGGATGCTACTTGTAGCAGCAATTGTTCCTACAATCGTGTATAATCCTCCAAATAATATTAAGGTCCACCATAGTGTGAATTTCCAAATATCTAATGTGTAATATAGGAATGCTTGTTGATATGCATCTCTTGTTGGACCTAGGGGCCAAAATAATGATGGAAATGGTGGGGTAGAATAACCTATGGGTATATTTAACGAACTTATAAATAGTCTCATGGTGATATATGTTGTTGTGGTAAATAAAGAGAATGGTAACAAGTCTTACAATTCGCACAGGAATAATGATGTCAATTATGTCGCGAGATTTGTAAACGCGACATTATTTGCAAATTCCTTACAGTTTCCTTTTAAGATTACTTTGATGTTAAAATATATATACAAGAATGCTACTTTTTAAAATCTTTTGCAGTGATGTTTGACTTATCACACATTTCCCTAAACAAACTTCCAGATTTATTAAATAATTTCCAAGGTGAATCAAACTCTCTAACCTGTCCTTTATCCATAACAATAATCTGATCATAATTGATTGTCTTTAATCTATGAGCAATGCATAATATTGTACAAGTTGAAAATTCATTTGCAATTGTTTTTTGAATTTTCAGATCAGTTTCATAATCAACTGAGGATGTAGCTTCATCAAGAATTAAGATTTTGGGTTCTCTAACTAATGCCTTAGCAAATGACACTAATTGTCTTTCACCAAGGGAAAAGTTTGCTCCTTCAGATTCAACTACTTTATCCAAATGGAACTTAGGTAAGTTTTCTGATCGAGTGGCTTTATCGAGGTTTTGAGCCTCTACTATTTCTTGTGGTGTCAAAATCCCGATTTTCTCAATGAGTTCCATAACCAATCATCCAGATGTTCATCAAATGGATCTAAATTACTTCTAATTGTTCCATTAAACAATACGGGATCTTGAGGAATAATAGATAGATGTGAACGTAATGATTTCAACCCAATATTAGAGATATCCACGCCATCAATCAAGATTCTTCCACTATCTAATTCCGATAAACGGTACAAGGCAGTCATTATGGAAGATTTACCAGCACCTGTTCTACCACAAATCCCAATCTTTTCATGTGGTAAGATTGTAAATGATAAGTCCTTTAAAATTAAAGGTAATTCACTTCTATACTTCATATTAACTTTTTCAAACTCAATCCCACCTTCCCTTGGCCATGATTTTGGCGGTTTAGTGGAATCATTGTATGGAGCTTCATGAGGTAACTTCAAGGCATAATGACATAACCTCTCCACTGAATTCAAATGATTTTCAACCTCGGTAAATGTACGAATTAAATTTGACAACAAGTATGATATAGATATGGTATATGTCATTATTAATCCCACAGAGGCAGGACTTAGATTAAATACTCTAAGACAACATAATAATGCAACCAACAAAACAATACAACTTGCAACAAGTTCCAATTGGATTCCAATCCATTTTTGATTAGCAAATACAATAAATGTAGTTTCATTAGCTCTATCTACTACTTCATCAGCAATCTTAGCAAATCTAGCTTGTGAATTATAAGCTTTTATTACGGAAATCCCAGTCAATACTTCATTAACATTATTGAATACAAATGATCGAAGAATATCTTCTAATCTCTTGACTTCACGATTAGATGCTTGATAATAATTTGCAATCAAAATGAAAACAATAGCAATAGCAGGTAAGACACAGGCAATCCAAGGAATGTATACCACAATAAGTATAAACACACCAACTAATTGAGCAGAGTATTCGCAAAGGAAACGTAAAGATTCACTAATTTCATTATCTAAAACATCAGTATCTTTAGTGAATCGATTTAAAATCCTACCCATTGGTGTGGTATCTATAAATGACATTGGTGTATATAAAACATTATCAATGGCTTTTAAATTCAAATTCTTGGCTGATATCGTGGTCATTGTAATAAGCACAATAAAAGCAACAGTAAGGAGTATTGGGGATAAGATATTAAACATAACATAAATACCAATGTAAAACCCATTTGATTTCTCTGGGAACTTGTATGAGATCCAAAATGAAAGCCAAGTCTTGGTAAATATTGCGCAGAATGTGGCAATAGCCAATACTAAACTAAACAAGAAAATGAATCCCCACATAGTTAAATTTCCAGAACCATATTTAATATAATTTACATATACTTCACTTTTGATCTGATTAACTGCTCTTTCTTCATCGGAAATGATTTTACCCTTGGAAGCATCTTTGTTAAAATTGTAAGACAATTGGGTATCATCTTCCGCTTCTTTTGAAAGTATAATGCCACTTTTCTCACTTTCCGAAATATCCATATCTTCATCTTCAGTTTTACTAAACGTCATAAGTTTATTGAATTCTTCATTTGTGGAAACTAAACCAGACATGGTTCCAATATCAATCGTGCCATCACCATTGGCAAATATAATTCTATTAGCTTTTCCAATCAAGGCTAATTGATGAGTGGCTGAAATTCGAGTCTTGTTCTTCAACAACCCAAGAAAACAATGGTTAAGGATATGTTTACCCACACGAGAATCGACTGCACTCAAGACATCGTCCATTAGGATTATATCCTTACGGGCATAAACAGCACAAGCTAAATGAATTCTGGCCTTTTGCCCACCAGATAAAGTAATACCCTTTTCACCAACTTCAGTAAAGTCACCTCCTGGTAAATTATCCAAATCAATATGTAAAGAACAGGCATAAATTACTTTATCATAAAATTCTTGATCAAATTCACATCCAAATAAAATGTTTTCTCTGACTGTATTATTTTGAATCCACGCAGGACCACAAAGTAATAACGAACCATTTATGTCAATTTCACCTGAATCACATTTCATAAACCCTGAAATCGCATTCAATAAGGAAGATTTCCCAGAACCAACTAAACCTGTGATTACAACAAACTCACCTTTTTTAATTGATAAATTGACGTTTTTCAATCCTTTAAATGTAGCTTCAGATTTAACACCAATTCGTACAAGATCCTTTTCACGCACTTCTTTATCCTTTTTTAATTCTTTAATCTTTTCAGCAAGCTCTTTTTGTTCCTTTTTTGCTTTCTTTCTTTCTTTTTTTGATTTAGTTTTACTTAAATCAAGACCAGTTTCTTCGACACTGTCATCTTCAAAATTTTCCCAACTAAAAGTTGCATTCTTTATATTTACTGCAACTTCATTTTTATCATCATGAGTGATATAATATTCATATTTTATTTCTTCTGGTGCAGAAAGGAATTCACCTATCCTTTTAAAGGCCATAAGCATATCAGTTAAAGCAGCTATTGCCAGAGTAAGGAGGAATGCAAATAAAGACAACAATTCAAATGAAGATACTGATGAAAAGATGTTTGCTGGACTTGAAGTTTTCCCTTTAAGTACATATAATATTAAAAAAAGCAACCATAGCAGCAATACCACTCAACGTTATAACTGCTGAATACACAGTATTTCTTACTGTTTGTATTTTCAATATGATACTAATTTCTTGATTACGTACTTGGAGCACTTTCTTATGATATGGTTGTTCCCAGCAATAATATTTTATCATTTTTAAATGTTTAGAATTTCATTGATTAGATGAACTCGCTTATCGGTATATTTACTTACCATATCTCTGTATTTGTATAGTTTCATGGCTGCAGCTGATAGAAACCCTAAAAATAAAAAGAGTGATATAATACCAATCACTGCTGAAACTCCAATATTAACAACTAAAATAACAATAACAATAATGGTTGCAAATGGGAGTCCCACAAGAAGTGGAGAATATACTAACGCGAGTTCAACTCTTGCTAAATCTGTTGTAATTAAAGATGTGATTTTGCCAGTAGGGTATTTATGATGGCCTTCAGGGTTTAATGTTAGTGATTTTTTTAAAATCACATTAGTTAATACTGCTTTGGTTGATCCATCAACAATATTTCCTCTGTAATAAAAATGATTAATTGTGATACCCAATACTTGTACCAACGCTATTTGCAAGACCCATAGCCCTACCTTCAACATATCTAATAAGATATTTATTTAATAAAGGTATTGATGCTAAAGTACAAAGTGAAATAGCCGATAAAACTATTCCTATAATTATCGTTCTTTGGAAAGTATAATATATAACAAAACTAAGGTCCCATTGAGATAAGGTAAAATCTTTTAAATCATCATCCATACTAGCTGAGCTAGTCTTCAAAGATTCATTTCTTTGCTTGCATTTATTCTCAATATGTTTTTTTTTTGAGATTTTGCCTTTAATTGTTTAAGATACATATAAAACAATTCAGTATACCGTTCAACTTTTAAATCATCAGTTAATAACCATAAATCATTAGGTTGTAAAGTTCTAGTATAACCTACTTTTATAATAGGAAAAAGCCACCAAGAAAATACTTTATAAATCCAATTAGCTTGTTGTTCAGGATGCAATTTCCGTTCTTTAGGTTTGGGAATTGGGTATTCTCGTTTGGGTAAGAGGGATGTTAAAAGCCGTTTTTGGGGCTTATACTCTCCATTCCCCAATTCTACAGAAGTTATATCGTCCATGATTAGCAAAAGAAAGAATATGAGTTTAGCAAAGTTACTTCTTATTCAAATTTCTAAATTACACCCCCTAATACATTATTAGTTTCTACAAAAATGGTAGACGAACAAACCTTGGCAACTGTTTTACTTTTTGTCTCAGGGTGGGGTTAAGATTATCTTTCGTAAATTATAGGAACCATCGCTGGTTCCTCGATTTTATAACAAGCAAACAAACCAGTTACATGAACATCTTTCATCCCGTCATATTTTTAATAGTGGGCACATTATCCTGGCTGTCTGGGTCATTTCTTCCTGGGATTGTTAGTAACAATACCCACGTCTGTCATAAATTCGCGACATGTCGTCAAATTCTGCGACATTGAAATCTTAAGAAGGCGAAAAAAAAGTTCTTGCAAAATACACTGAGAAAAAAACCAACAATATTGCCACTATAATTGAAACAACCAGTTATACCAACCGTTGAGCTAACCTGACCAAAACACCCTTTCAGCTCAATTACGTAACTATATCTTCCTTTAGTTAACTTATAACTATAAACACTCATAGATTACAATGTCCAGAAGATACGATTCTAGAACTACTATTTTTTCACCTGAAGGTAGATTATATCAAGTTGAATATGCTCAAGAAGCTATATCAATGGCAGGTACTGCAATTGGTATATTATCATCAGAAGGTGTTGTATTAGCATGTGAAAAGAAAGTTACTTCCAAATTATTAGATAATGATGGATCAGCTGAAAAATTATATATTATTAATGACAATATGATATGTGCTGTTGCTGGTATGACTGCTGATGCCTCAATTTTGGTAAATAATGCTAGAATTAATGCACAACTGTACTTAAAGACTTATAATGAACAAATCCCTTGTGAAATTTTAATTAAACGAGTATGTGATGTTAAACAAGGATATACTCAACATGGAGGATTAAGACCATTTGGGGTTAGTTTCTTATATGCTGGATATGATGATAGATATCAATTTCAATTATTTACTTCTAATCCTTCTGGAAACTATTCTGGTTGGAAAGCAACTAGTATTGGTGCTAATAACTCAGCAGCTCAAACATTATTGAAGAAAGATTATAAAGATGATATGAGTTTAAAGGAAGCTTGTGAATTAGCAATTAAAGTGTTATCTAAAACAATGGATGCTTCAAATATAAATAGTGAAAAATTAGAATTTGCTACATTAAGTTTATCTAAAGTTGAACCAGGTAAAGTAATTCATAAAATTTGGAATGATCAAGATATTAATTCTTTAATTCAAGAATCTGGTGTTTTAAACGATAAAACTACTGAAGATGATTAGAATGGGTAGATTTAAATAGTAAAAAAAAGAAATTATACATAATATAAGCATATATAAATTGTAAATATCTTTCCGACTGTGTGGGGACCAGTCAGATCTCACTTTATACGAGACAGCAAAAAAATTGTTGCCAGATTTTATGTTGCTACTTTTCTCTTCTCTAGACAACAAACTATGGAATTCTTGTCATTGGGCCTTTCACCAGGGTCTAGAAAGTCCACTAGGGTTCTTAAAGAAATCAATAGTAACAATCGAATTTCTTTACGCATCAAACATAAAGTAAATGACTTGAATTTGCTTACTAAATCATTCGTATCTGAGGATTTTTCAGAATATTCTGAGCAATTGCAACAAGGAACAGTGACTATATCAAGTGAAGATACTGCTACATTCAATGCTATTCAAGAAGCATTTGGTGAATTGTATTTCTTGTTTGATTGTGAAAGCTTTAAATTTGCTAATTTCTCCACAATTGGCTTGCCAAAAGTCAAAAAGATTTACCAGAAATTTGTCAAATATGGTTCAAGTGAATGTGTTTCAGCTGAATTGAGTCAAGTTAATGCTACTACTGTTGAATTGGTGAATAATTATATGATTCTACTCCTGACTTTAAACTTGTCTAGTTCGTTAATTTACAAGACATTGGTGTTAAAAAACCAACAAGTATATTGGGAAAATATATATAATTCAACATTCAATAAATTCATATATTACCAACAGATTAAACCTATTTTATTATACAAATTTGTCAAGAATATCATATCTAGAGCATCCGATGTTTTAAAAACTAAAGAATTTAATGATAAAGCATATGCTCCAATCAGTGATGCTCCAGGAGTGGAAGAAGATAACGAAGCTTATGGTACATGGACTCTTTTAAAGTATTATTCAAGTGCGTTATATAAAGTGATTATAAGATCAGTGCATAATATCTTTGTTCATGAAGTTCCTTCGGTTTCATTTATAAATATTTCAAAGTCAGCAAGATCTTTAACCTGGTACAAGAATGCAGTCAAGTTTATCTTTAGATTCCCTATAATCACTGCAAACAATGATATTAAAGCCAAACTTAAGATTATTAAACAGGAAATTGAAAACAATACTGCCAAGATTGATGCATTGCTCAAGACAAATTTAAATGATAAACAATCTACTTTGAGTTCACTTGAACTGATTTTGCAAGTACAAGGTAATAACGAATTTGAAAGAATATCTAATATTATTGATACAGTAATTGATTTTGATGTTAATAAACGATATAATGATACTGATAAACCTTCATTTATAACTAGATATTGGATTGTTTTGGTATTACTTCTTAGGTATGGCCCATTTGAACTTTTAAATGCATACAATAATCGATTTGAAATAATGGATTGGATAGATGAAAACAGTATACAACCAATAATTGGATTTTTCAAGAATTGGGTTTTTAGACCAATTACTGAAATGATTAATATTTTAAAACGAGATGATGAATTAACAATAACCACCAAAGATAGTTTAAAATCTGACTTTAGTTCTCTTGAAAGAATGATTTTAGAATTTGCCAATGATAATAAATTAGATGTAGATCCCGAAATTGTTAAACAAGACGTTGCCAATGGTGATTTAAGTGTTATTATGACGAGATATGAAAATGAAATTAGAAATCCCATAAGATATACTCTTTCTGGGTCTTTACTTAGATTGCTACTCATTCAAGTTCAAAAGGGTAAAGTTGATGGAGCAGTTGCTGTGAATGGAATTGATAAAGTATTAAAATCTCAACAATTGGTGTTTGGATTTGTTTCAATGAGTCCTTCATTGTTTATTTTGTATCAATTATACAAATATTTGACGAGCCCAGTACCAATCACTGTCAATGGTAAACAATTGAATATTGTTTGTTTGAAATCTTTGAATAATATTGAAAATTTATTAGTATTGTTAAGTCAAAGTGATGGTAATGACCAATTTGAAGGAGAATTATTGATTGAAATTATAAATTTAATTGTAAGTTCAGATTTAATTATTCCAAAAAGTTTACATGATGATTGGATTAGAGATTTGAATGAATTGAATAATACTGATTTTGATATAACTACAAAATTAAATCTTGTTCGTAAGATATGGAATATGTATGGACCCTATTTTAGATGATTTATGTATTAAATATATATGCTAACATCCAGTTAATTTATGCTTGGGGAATGTGTACCCGCCTTCTTCAAACAAAGTTAAATTGACATTATTATAAATATTTGCATGATTATTGATATACTCTTGAGTAGGATATCCTGAAGGTTCACATCCAACATTAATTTGATTTTTAGGTTGATAAACTCTAACATAATCGATTTTAAAAGTCAAAGGAAAATACAAATTCATCCATTCAATATAAGTCCAACTATTTGAGATTCCTAAATTCATAACCATAGACATTGGTTCTTTACTTATTGGTCTTGTGCCAATATTCCCATTAGGATGTAAAGCCTGAGCAAGCATAGTAAATGTTGGTTCATCCCCAACAAACCAACGAATATATCCATTATTATCATCATTTATATATTCCACGGCATATTTTTGATAATGTCGTGCTCCATCTCCAAATTCAAACCATGTAGTGTTTAAAGTAGTTGTTGCTGAGACAGCTTGCTGAAAAGGACCCCCAGCATATGTATTCATGGTTGTTACTGAAGCATTATGAATTTCAATAAATGAATAATCAGGTATATACCAGATATCGAAGGGAGCGACTTGTAACGATTGAGATGCAATGCCATATTTAGGTGCATTGGCATCGGTACTTACTGTACCTTCAATAAGGTCAATTTCAGGAGCACCTCTACCAACACCAGGATTTGGATGAACTTCCCCAGGGCAAGTACATGAATTCAAACGTTGTCCAGGTAAATAACTTATCCCATCGGGTGAAGATTGGTTGGGGGTTATCCCAGAATCACATGAATTATAAGAATATGGCCAAACACCTTCCGTGCTTGCTAAATAACCTGGTCTTCCTAAATTCCCCATTGTCCATAATCCTGGCCATAATCCACTATAATTACCATAATTGGGTAACATTGCTGACATGATGATTTTTCCTTGAGTAAAACAGAATTTATTCCAACTTTGAAGCATACCTGATCTGTAAAATAAATCGTGATTATTAAATGCATCCATTCGTAGGATAAGGGTTCCGTTAGAGGTAGTTACAGCATCAGGGTCATACCATTCCAAATCGTTTGTAGCACCATAATGTAAATCTGGGGCAGTAAAGAATTGATCGTCTCCTTCATAAAATGTTCTACCTTCGACATTGAACTCATCACTAAATACTAATACCCATGTACTGTTGTCTCTTGCTATCATAGTTAAGGCATCTTCTGGAGTATCGGGGTCTATAAGGTCGGTTCTGATAGCCAGTAAGGCTGGAAATGAATAATGAGTCAAAATAGGATAATAATCATATGCAATTGGTGGAGGATGTGTTTCAACATTGGCAAATGTTAGCACGGGTAATACTATAAATACACTTCCTGCCATAATTAATAAAACTATAAATCCCAATAACCCCAAAAATGTTCTTCTATCTGCTGTTTTTAAATCACTCCAAAATCGATTCTTGTCATATATTATATCATGTACTGGATCAGGATTATGTAAATAATCATCGGGTTCTTTTTCATCTATATGTAATGGGAAAGAACTTTCAGGATATCCTCCAAATGGATCCCAATCTAATGATAATTCTGAATGTGTATTGGAAATAGATCTTTCCTTTGAACTTGTTGAACTTGATTTAGTTGAAGTACTTCCTACTGAATGTCTATAATATGAAGATACTGGTATTGTCCCAGTTGAAACTCGACTTGCCCCAGCCATAGAAGGATATCGATCAAAATTTAATGGTTGCAGAACTTGAGCATATCTATCATTATATCTATATTCATCTAGTACTTTCTGAGAAATTTTATGATTTTCAAGGGAACTTAATGAATCTCGGTTGTTTGAAAAATGAAGTCCACCTGAACTTTCAACACTAAAATTTCGAACATGTAAAAGAACTTCTTCACTCGAAGATAATTGTGAAGGATCACTGAAATCAATAGATACCACTCCTGCAAATTCAGTTTCAAATGGATTTTGAAATTCTACATTGGGGTTTTGAATAATAACTTCTTCATCATCTCCAGATGAACTATTTGATGTTAAGTCTCGATAAACCATTATACAGCACAATTAATGAAAAATTATTATTGCAAATCGTAGCTGTACTAAAAGAGTTCCTTCTTGTATTTACGGGAAAACTAGCTAACCTTGGGTGCAAAATTGTTCCCTTTTTTTTTCTTTTTTTTAAGGTTTTGTGTAATTATGTTTAAACTGGATTATGTAAACGGCTGTCAAACAAAACAATTAAACGATTGAGTTTCTACAACTAGTGTATGTTGAATATAAAACTTGAACTAGAAGCTATAAAAAAAAACGAGGGGTTGAAATCTTTTATAAGGCGGGACACACTTAGATAAGCAATAGTGAATCTCTCGTAAAAACCGTGATGACATCTAAATATTTTTTAACAATTTTTTCAATTTGTTAAATTTTTCTTCACCCCCTTTGTTTCAATTAAGCTTTTTAGGAAATATCTTAGTTGCGGTATTGTTTTGGGTCATTGTTTAGAACTGGAGTTGATTTGTTTGAAATGATGGGTATATATTTTTTAAAATTGTAAAACGCATGACTGTTATTTATTACAGGGGTTAAAATCAAGGAGTAGATTTTAGATCAGTCATTTGTAATCATTCCAATGTATGTAAAGTTTAATGAAGGATGACCATGGAGTCATTTGCTAAATATAGGATTTAAATTTAAAACGTTTAAACTGATGACCTGAAAAGGATCTACAAACGGCTTTTACGTGATCGGAGGTGTTGGGGGGGATCTTTAGTTATAACCTTCTTTTCCCTACCCCCTTTTTTTTTATTTGCAACCAGGTTTGAAAGAAGTGAAATTGGGATGAATTGAGATGAGCGATTTCAAATCATATATTCAAGATGGTTTGGAAAGCAATTAGCAGAAGATTAGAAATTTAGAAAAACTGGAATAAACCAAGATATTTTCTAAATTTTTAGTTTGAAATTCTATCCGCTTTTGATACTAATTATTGCCTTGAATGATTATTTGTCCTCTTTTATTTACAATTATGTATTTCGAAGTTTAAAGCCTCTATGGCAACTTAGTATTTATGTTTGCTTTATTGTAAATTTCAAAAATGGTAACTTCAAACACATTGTTTTAGGTTTTTAGTAGAATTTACATGAAATTATGGGGTCCATGCTCTGATTCTTGGTAAATCTTATGTTAGTACGTGCATTCCCCACTTGTTACAATAAACCCCATATTTCAAGCCCCCTTTACTTAAAAACAAAAAAATCTTCTCTGACATCCGCAACCCCTCTATAGATAACACTTACAAAAACGTCCTGAAATTTATACTATATAAATATCAAATAAAACATCCTTACAAACACAAAACAAAAAAATATAATCGAAATCTATAAGAAACAAACACCAACTAACATCCAGTTAGTCTATTCTTGGGGAAAGTATATCCACCTTGTTCAAACAATGTTAAGTTATTATTTTCATAAATATTCAAATGTTGTTGAATATAATCATAAGTTGGGAAATCATCAGGATCACAACCAACATTAATTTGATCCTTAGGTTGATAAACCCTTACGTAATCTATACTCATTGTAACTGGGAAACTCAAACTGTTCCAATCTATATATGCCCAACTATTAGACATACCTAAATTCATAATAATTGACATTGGTTCTTTTGAAAGATGTCTCCAACCAATATTTCCATTTGGATGCAAAGATTGAGGATATACGGTAAATGTAGGATCATTTCCTACAAACCAAGTTAAATATCCCTTTTCATCATCATTCAAATATTCAAATCCATATCGTTGAAAATTATTTTCAAAAGGTCCAAGCTCATACCATGAAGAATTTAATGTAGTTGTTCCTGAAAGTGCTTGTTGGAATGGACCTCCAGCATATGTATTCATGGTTGTTACTGAAGAATTATAAATTTCAATAAATGAATAATCTGGCATATACCAAATATCAAATGGAGCTAATTGTAAAGATTGAGATGCAACACCAATATTTGCAGTTTTCCCTGTAGAATCAGTACCTATAGCAGCTTCGATAACATCAATTTCTGGTGCACCTCTTCCGACACCTGGGTTTGGATGAGATTCTCCACGACATGTACATTTATTTAAACGTTGTCCAGGTAAATAACTTATTCCATCGGGTGATGATTGATTCGGAGTAATACCTGCATCACATGAATCATAAGAATATGGCCAAATACCTTCAGTACTAGCTAAATAACCCGGTCTACCTAAATTCCCCATGGTCCACATCCCTGGCCATAATCCAGAAACAGTTCCATAATTTGGAAGTCGAGCAGACATGACAATTTTTCCCTGAGTAAAACAAAACTTATTCCAAGATTGAACCATACCTGATCTATAAAACAAATCATGATTATTAAATGCATCCATTCTTAAATTCAATGTTCCATTCAGTGTAGTTACAGCATCTGGATCGTACCATTCTAAATCTCGAGTAGCAGCATAATTTAAATCTGGAGCAGTAAAGAATTGATCATCACCTTCATAAAATGTACGACCTACAGCATTGAATTCATCACTGAATACTAATACCCATTGAGAACCATCTTTGGCAGTCATTTTCAATGCATCTTGAGGAGTATCTGGATCAACCAAGGTTTGTCTTATTGCACCCAACATTGGATATTGATAATACGTTAAAACTTCATATTCATCAGGTTTATGATGTATTTGTACCCCAGCAAAGGTTAATACTGGTAATATGATAAATACTGCTACTGCAGCTGCTAATAGTACTATGAGTCCGCATAATCCCCATGCTGATCTTTTATCGGCGTTTTTCAAATCATTCCATAATCTATTTTTGTCATATATTGCGTCATGGATTGGATCAGGGTTATGTAAATAATCGTCAGGTTCCTTTTCATCTATATGTAAAGGAAACGAACTTGCAGGATATCCTCCAAAGGGACTAAAATCGAAAAATCTATTGTTGTTGTTAGACACAAGTGAACTAGCATCAGAAGTATCTTTAATAGGCATAAAATTTTGTAAGGATCCATGTGAACTTAATCTAATAGAACCATTTCCATTACCCATTACTGGATATCTATCATAACTACCAGGTGAACCCAGAATATTCATACTAGAATCGGAAATAAACGACCTACGCGGCATGACCATATGGGCCATCATTCCTGGAGCTCTTGGTTGCTGACTAAGATGTTTTGTTTCTTCTTGTGATGAACTATCGTTATTCAGTGAAGGATCACTGCTGGCAAAACTAAATTGACGTTCTTCATATATTCCACGCCTTTCTCCAACTCTACCACCAACTCCTGTCCTACTAGTTTGAGGATTAATAAGTGGTGCATGCGTTAATGAAGTGTCCGCGTCTGGCTCGGCGTCTTCTCCAGAACCAGAACTATATGAACTTGTTGCTTCATTACTATCTGTGAATTCAAAGGGATTATTTAAGTTACTTCTTGAAACATATTCATCATCCAACTCCTCCTCCTCCTGTGGTATTAAGGGAGTATTTGCTGTTAGATCTCGCGTCATCTACAAAAGCGAATGTTACTAGGTGTCAAACGAATGTACCAAAATCTATTTGGAATAAAGGATTTCAAATGTAGTAAAGTAAAGGAGAATTAATCCTTGTTTTTTGTTGTGTGGGTGTTGGGGGGTTTTTTTGTCTCTTTTTTGTTGCTGGTGCAATTGAAATTCTCCTTATTGTTTTCTGTCGCACTAAGGAGAGCCGTGTGTGGGGTTTTGGTTTTTGTGTTGAGAACTAGTAGATAAGGGAGTAGGGGGGTTGGATCTGATAAGAAAGTAACAACAGGGGTATAATATATATGAAAATTTTAATAGTAATTATAATATATATTTATTCCGTTTAAAATGTTCCCGGCAATAATATATGTTAGTGTACTTTAAAATTTTTAGTCATTTGAGAATGTTGCTATTTTTTATTATTCCAAAAAAAAAAAAAACAATA
>KI547140.1:540807-580390 GCA_000497715.1 Spathaspora arborariae UFMG-19.1A
AAAAACATAAAATAAAAAAAAAACGACTCAATTTCTTTTTCCCCTTAATATCTTTTTTTTGAACTCCTTTAAAAAAACCCATCACTTTGAGAAGGCAAAGAAAAATCGTTTTTTGTTCTTTTCATGGTTTGTAGAAGAAATCACAACCAGATAAAATGTGTTGACAGGTGATCCTAACCTCTAGCTTTTTTTTCTTCTATATTATAAAAACTCTAGAACTAGGTCTTGGAATTTGGGATTGTCAGTGTGTTTCTATTTTTAATTTTTTTAATCATCTCGCTTGCAAAAAAATAAATCCTGAGCAATTGCCATGATTACGAATCGTAAATAAAGCTGCAACCAGTGTCAGCAATTTACATGAATCAACATAACATTCTCTTAACTTCTATATATACTACACTTAATTAGATATTTGAATCATTAATTCCAAGAATGAATCAATAACCGAAGTTGCAGCCAAACTAGTAATTTCCGAATTAGTATCATAAGGAGGACTAACTTCAACAACATCAGCACCAATTAGGTTAATCCCCTTAAGTCCATTTAATATAGTTAATAATTCTCTACCAGTAAATCCTCCAATTTCCATTGTACCTGTTCCTGGAGCAGTAGCAGGATCCAATACATCAATATCAACTGATATATAAACAGGATTTTCTGTACCTAATGATTCTTTCAATTTGTTAATAATACCAGTTACACCAACTTTATCAATATCATTAGCTTTTATAATGGTAAATCCACATTCTGAATCATGTTCAGAATCATAGACACTATCAATTAATGGTGCTCTAATACCAACATGGAAATTACCTGTGCTATTAATATAGCCTAATTCGTGAGCATAATGCAAAAATGTACCATGATTTAATTTCATATAATTGGTAATACCTCCACCTAAAACAGCTGGATCCCAAGTGTCTATATGTGAATCAAAATGAATAATCTTGACTGGTTCCCCAAGTCTTTCCCTAGCAGATTTTAAAGCCATAAGTGTAACTGTATGATCTCCTCCCATTGTGATAATCTTGGGATGACCATGCTTATCACTAGGATTGTGTTTATGAATAGCCCTTAATCCTCGATATAATTGATTCAAGGCAATACGATTGTCAAATGGAGTCATTGTTACATCTCCGCAATCAATAATTTTGAAATTATGAGTGGATGGATCATAAGGATTAGCTGGATACTTCTTCCCCTTACGTTTCTTCTCAATAACAGTTTCACCTAATCTTCTTGCACTACTTCTTATCGCTTCAGGTCCAAATCTTGCTCCAGGACGATAAGATACTCCAGTATCAAAAGGCGCACCGACTATAGCAATATCTATTTCTTTATCATGGTGAAATTCAGGATCAAAGCAATTGAAATGAGGGAAATGGGCATATGTAAGTATTCCACCAAACATATTTTGATCTGATTGAATATCAGAAGTATCATCTTTATCAGGAAGATTCAATTGCGACCTCATATTTACATAATAGTTTACTGATTTTTCATAATAATTTATTTCGGAATCAAGAATACTAAATGTCCCCAGATTAAGAAGAGATTCACGATGGTTTAAACTATTTTGATCATGAACAACCTCTCCGTATAATTGATCAAGAAGCGACACAGAATGTTCTTTATTAGAAAATACTTGTTGTTGACTAGCAGAAGCAGCATATACAAATGGTGTTAATGATGCCAATCTCATGTTAATTACTTTTTTAATTTTGTAATTTCATCAACAAGTCATATCTCGGTCTTTATATATTAAAGATATTCCGTGTGGAGATTCGCGGCAATGTCCGAATACGGTAATTCGTATTCCGCGTCTGCGCCGCATGCAATGTGTCAACTGATAATGTGAAAAAGAAAAAACTTGAGCTAAACTTACTGTAATACATGTTACCTTCAGTTCAGTTATTGATCTCGGAAATTTGTCTCTTTTCTATTGTCTGTCCGAAACAAGGAGGAATGTTCTTGACCAAGTAGGTTACTATTTGTTTTATGTGAAAAGGGTTATTTGATTTGAAATTATTGCTCATGAATATCTAGCAGAAAATCGTCATTGCCGAAATAGAATACGGTTGACTATATACCAATAATACTGCTCCAATTAACTAGTAACAACCAATTTCAGAGCCCAGTGCTGAATCAAATATCTTGTCTGAAATCCAGTCTGAAGAAGAAACCACAAGCGAATCATCGGATGAATTGGAAATCTTAGATCACTTACATATTTTGAGGGAATCAAGGCCAAATGAACCTAGAAATATATGTAGAAGAGATCTTTCGTCGATTCTAAGATATGGACCTCTCACTCTAGAAGATTCCACAAACGAGCCGGAATCACCAAACAAACGTCGTAGAGTAGACTAGTTGAAAGTTTGTAAAGCAAACAAATTATAGAGTTGATTTTATGTAAACGTGTATTTATTATTAATCTGTTTTTGCTTCAAGTATACCATATTGTGTATTATTTTTAAATATGTAAATAAAGTCTATAAATTTCTTCGACGTGACTGTAATGCAAGATCTATTCAAGTAAATTGCTTCTGCATTAAAGTATTTATTTTCTGGTACACTTTCAAACAACAATTCTATCCGAATGGACAAAGATAATGCATAATAAAATGACTAATACAAACATATGTATAACCATCATCAATTTTCTTTTAGATTTAGATAATTTTGAATCACTTGATTGTTTTTCAAGATCATATTCACCTTTTTCTGTAAACTTATACTCTGATTTTTTTTTAGTACCAACAAGCGGTATTGATGGCTTGGTTTCACTGAAAAGTTGGTGGTTCTTAACTGTGTAGTTCAGTCTGGCTGCTATTATACTATAGGGGGTCATACACATGTTTCTAAAGTTAAATTGGAAGTTTTGAATCGTTTGCAGTACGAAGCTGGTTGATAACCCTGTTGGTTTTTTTTTTTTCTGGTGAGTTTGCACACTCAAAAACAATGAATTGCCTTGATAACATTCTGGTTTGTGAAACCTTACGATCATTGTGGGCAAGAATTTGGTTGCTCAATTCAGGAATCAATATCATATCCAGTGGCATGTTACACCCCACACTGCCACCTGAGGCTTATAATTATTGGGGTAGTTTTTGAAGGAATATTTTATGATACCTTATTGCCATTGTTTTCTGCACAATCAACTGGTTAGAAAACAACCAAGAAAATATATTCTCTTGTAATTACTTACATAATAGTTCAAAAAATAAACTTTATTCTACCCCACAACTTTAAAGGAAGAGGGTAAGATGGTAATACCAAGTAAGTAAATGGAGTAATGGATGAATTCCAATTCTGGGTAAACCTGGCATGTATCTTATTAGTAGGTTTAGCAGTTGATGGAACGACCGTATTTCTTGAGGGATCTCTTGGCACTTCCTGTCGCAAATCACTTATTCCAAAAATAGAAAAAGAATTAGCTTTTAAACTTTTACAACATACATACTTTGGTTTAACACAATCAGTTTGTATAATCTGTTCATTTGTTTCACCATTGAAGATTTAGTTTTGTAATAGTTTCATATCTTATGTAGTGAAAGAAAAAGGCAGAAACTACTCTAAAACAAATTTGAATCTTTGCATACTACAAACTATATAAAGAATCATTTCTTTTTTCTGTTCCATCTCAATAAATTATGAATTTTCGTTAACATTACGTTATATAATCCACATGTTATAAATATATATAATCTACATGCTATAAATAGTATACACTCTGTATACCCCCCTAGATGGTTCATAAATTACTTCTTATTCGAAGTATGTGTTTATTTACATAAGTCATCGCAATGAAGATGTTTTAAAAAAAATTAAAGCGGAATACAACTCCACCTCATGACCTTTGTTGATGGTCACCTGTTTTCTTTCTATTAATTCTTTTAAAATATTTTTTTTCTAGTGGAATTATTCCTGATCTAAATGCACAGGATGCAAAAGTTAATAAGAAACCAAAACAAAAAAAACAAAGTACCAGTACTTCTTTCTGTTTCATTAGGTTTACTGTATGGCCTGAGTTTTATTTTTTTTTGCGTTGTTGTAGAACCCCACACTCAACTACAGAAACCTTACCAGTTTTTTCTTATCTGAAGCATATACTGTATGCCCCTCTTCGGGATTATAACTCCACACGTCATCGTTTAAATCTGTCGTTCCAATTGTACTATTCCCACCACCATTACTGACCAGTTTTAAATTCATATTGATGGTTAAGTCATGCAGAAAAAGAACGTTATCTTGACCATCAAACATATGATTATTGGACGTGGTATAGTTTTCATTAAGTGGTTGAGGGGAACTTGTTGTATATGATATAGTTGACGATGGGGAGGAAGATAATGTAGGAGATCCTGGGGGTGAATATTGATTGCCATATTCTGTATGTAATGTAGGAACTACAGGTGCACTATTATGACGATTCACTTTACCTGTAAGTGCCATTGATGAAGGTATTGATTGTTGAACTTGAGCTCTATTAATTGTATTTGGTGTTCTGAGTTTCTTGTGTGATTTGCGTTTTGGTATTTGGTCAGACGACGATAATGATGATCTTGTTCGTGGTCGTTCTGAGGATGCTGAGTGTCGTGGAGAAGGTGACTCTTGCAGTATTGACGACGATGAGTTTGAATGGGTGAGTTTATTCTTAATATAGGTAACCCCAATTATCTTTGTAAACATTGTTAAAATCGAATTAAAAGTAAACAACTATTGAAAGGAATTAAAATTGATTAATTTACTTTTTTTTTTTTGTCTTGTCGTTTCCAAGTGATAATAGTCTAACTATATATGTCTGTACGACGGGAGTATAAATATTTATTTTCTTACCATACCTGCAGGAGAACGTTTCAATCCTTTGTTTCAAAATTATTTTTCTTTTGATTAATAATATTACAAAGAAAAAATTCAATGAACTTATTTCCGCGCCACGGCTATAAGCCTAGTTATGGTGTTTACTTTCTCCGATTACACAAACTCCAGCAAAAGCCTTCCTCAAAGTCAATCATGAAAGAAATCTTGGCATGAAAAAGAATTTGCCGTCAAAATTAATCACAAAATAGGAGTCATCGTTTACTAGTGAGAAATGGATATTTAGTTCATTGGGTTTGATAAGGCTAACTCGCAAACACTTCTTATTTAGGATATGTAAATATGTACACCCCTTGTTAACCCTACCCCGTTTTTAGAAGCCTTTCCTTAGATAATGATTTTAAGTCGCATTAATTAGTAAAAAGTTATTATAAACGAAAAAAAAACCCACAAAAACAAGGCTTTCGGACATTAGCTAAATCTCACAAATTCAAAAAACGGCTTGTCTTGTTGGTAATAGAATATTCTATCCGTCACCGACGGCAAAGTTTATATCTGTGTGTTGATGCATTACAAATAAAAAAAAATAAAAAAGAAATTGGCAAGGCATTAGTAAGTGTGATCGGTAAGAACGGTTTGCCAAAAAATCTCCACTCTTATTCTTTACTAATAATTGACTTCAAAGGAATAGTTCGCAACAATTTATTTTTGTTACAGGTAACGTTTCTTATTTCAATTTCATTTTGATTTGCTAATCGCAATAATCGGTTATCCCGTATATACCGATTGATAATCTTGCAAGGGGTTAAACTTACACGTTGGCTTTATCAGTTGGCTTTTAACTTAGATAAAATTTAGTCATCTAGATTTAGATTGATTGGAATATTTGATAAAAAAAGACTGTCGTTTTCCAGCATCATTCTTTATTAGGTTAAAGTTTCTATGGTTGAAGTGTGGTTGCAATCATTGATATTACATATTTTAAAGAGTTTATCAACTGCGCCATTTCTCTAATTCTTGACTATAATATTATTACTTGTAGATTTCATTTATCACCTGTTAATCACCACTTCGGGGTCGTATTCGCAGCTAAAAAATACATGGAAGAAAACGGATAGTCATTTAAATATACAACTTTTATTTTCCAAGGGTCCCTTTTAAATTTTAGTTAAAAGCATCTGATGATTTTGTATTATTGCTCGGATTTGTCCTAATTCCAGATTGTTCCATTGTTCCATTGTTTTCAAAACCCATATTCTTTTTTGTGTTATCGGAGTTAATCGTATCCCCATCGTAAGAACCGAGAAGCATCGGAATTTTAGATATATCTTTGGGGTATTTAGCTCTTGAAGCAAATATCTCATGTTGTTCTATTTGTTGAACTCATAATATAATTATATAATTATATAATTTATAAAAGGTTAAAGATTGTATTATTAATATTGAGGGTCTGTTTTGGTTTCGGTGGAGTTAATATTATACGCTCGGATATAATGGGTGGCTTTTGATTGTGTGCGCATTTTTGCAACCGAGAGTGAAAAGATAAATCCGAAATTGATTTGCTGGTCATAATTTAATCTCGAAATATCGACTAATTTCTATATAACTCTTTTTGGCAATTCTGAGAAATGTTTCTGGAGATTAGAACTTCAAATGATCCTGCTAATTGAACGCATAAGAAAACGCATCGGTAGTTAATCTGAAATCTAATCAGATCCTAAACCAATTTGGTAGCAGATTTAGTTCACATTGGGTTGCTTGTCTTGTTGGAAAACGAGATTATTCAAAACTCTTTCTAGAAAACTGTCTGAAATCCTCAGAATTGTGTGGCTGGTCTAGATATGTAAACATAAGTCAAAAGAAGAATATAGAAGTTAACTGAAGTCCTGTTAACGTTGGGAAGAGTAAGCTTTTCTTGATTAAGTTGGAATCATGTATTAGTATGAATCAAAACTCTTACCAGGTTGACTGGGGAATATGAAGGGAAATTATTCTTCTTACTGTGTTAATGAGCACCACTACTGCCAATCACTAATAGAGTTTTGTATTGGTTAGAAACTATGGAACCCAATTTTTAATACCTTTGTTTAGCCTTGGGATGCTTTCATTACGACCAGTTCCCAGTTTTGACGAGCTTTTGTGTTACAATAACGGCTTGGATAATTTGGAAACTTGAAGAAAACCGTGATATTCTATTGATATTAAGTCACATACTGAAAACGACGCCTGTTGAACGAAAAGTATTAGAAAATTCTCATCGTTGTAAAGAGGTAAGAAGGGACTCGCCAATTATTTAAACAATTCCACGGATTAAAATATATTTTCAGGAGTTTTTTCTTGTACAACCATTCAATTTTTTTTTGTCATTTCTTACATAGCCACCATTCTTGAGTGATTTTGAACAGCCGACATTTTGTTTTCTCCTATTTCCATTCCGAGAACCCGGAAAAAACTAGAACATTCTGTTCGAAATTTATAGTATAGCTGCTATTAGCTGCTATTACTTCATTCAAGAAAACTTCTCTTAATCAGCTACATTCAATTGTACTTCTGTAAAAATTTTTACAATTGTTAGCCAGGCCATTGTCTTTTTGCACCCAACATTGGGCTGAAAATGTGTAAATTTCTGAAATGACGAAAAAAAGTCGTGTATTGCACAAAGCAGCTTTTTTTGTTGATGGTGGTGGTGATAGAAAAAAAAAGAAACCAAGTTTCATACTTGTTGTTTCCTTGATTTATCCGTATTATTCATATAAAAACAATTTTTGTTTATTATTTTAATTCTTATACAAAAGACGTTGTCTTAGAATTTAAATTTACATTTACTTCATTTGATTAAAGTATTAATCAAATATTTTACATCTCCGCGTTTACCACTTTCAAACTGCATTTATATAAACTCCACCCCCCCACAACACCAACCAACAATACATCAAAATGTCCAAGATTGTACGTTCAATCAAGAATGTAGCCAATGGTTACTCATCTGCTCAAATCTTAGTTCGGAAAGCTACAGCCAATGATGCAACTGGTCCAACTACATATGATATGGAAGAAATTGCATCATATACTTATCAATCACAAACTGAATTTTTAGAAGTTATGGATATGTTGGATCGTAGACTTAATGATAAAGGTAAATATTGGAGACATGTTGCTAAATCACTTACAGTTTTAGATTATTTGGTTAGATATGGATCAGATAAATGTGTTCTTTGGGCTAAAGATAATCTTTATATTGTGAAGACATTACGTGAATTTATTCATTTAGATGAACAAGGAGTAGACCAAGGTGCTATTATTAGAGTCAAGGCTAAGGAATTGGTTTCACTTTTACGTGATGATGAACGATTAAGAATGGAACGTGCTGCTGCTAAAAATAAAGGTAGAAATGGATTTGATGAATTTGATGAGGAAAATGAAAATGATAGAAGAGAAAGAAGAAGACCAAGAAGGGATACAAATCGTTCAAGAAGAGGTGATGAACCTTATGATGCAGATTTACAGCGTGCTCTTGAATTATCGAAAATTACTGCTGAAGAAGAACAAAATCGTCAGCAACAAGATGAAAGTGATGCTGATTTAGAAGCTGCACTTAAATTATCTTTAGAAGAAGAAGAAATGAGAAAACAAAAGAATAATAATTTATTGGATTTATCTGATGATACTCCCATTCAACCACAACAATATTATGTTGCCACAGGTTATTATCAACCACAAATGTATGGACAGCCACAACAATTTGATATGTTTGGTAATCCAATTCAAAATGCAATGGATACTGGATTGTATCAACAACAACAGCAGCAAGCTTACCTTCAACAACAAGCTTATCTTCAACAACAACAAGCTTTAGCACAAGCACAATTCCAACCTAATCAATTTACAGGTTTCAATTATGGTCAACCTCAACAACAAGAACAAATTCAACCATTAAAAACTGGATCCAATAATCCATTTGCGTTGTCTAGTTCACGTCCAGAACCTGCATCTCCCGTAAGGAACCAAACTTTGAATGATTTGGCCCAACAACAACAACCTCAATTCTTCACTCAGCCAGTCCAACCTCCTTCCCAACCAACAACAGTATCAGCATCAACCTCGTCCAAATTCAATGAAACTCATTCTGAATTGAATGACTTATTAGCTCAAGGAACTGGTATTGATACTTTTGGTAATGTAGGAGCAACAAGAATCCCTCATCAACATACTCAAACTCAAACATTTATAAATTCAAGTGGAACAGGATATAAACCACAAACTGGAGGTGATCAAAGGTTAAGTTCAAATGCTACTGGTAATCCCTTCCTTAATACTGGAATTGGATATCAACAACAACAACAACAACAACAACAACAACAACAAGGTCAACAGCAAGGTCAACAACAAGGTCAACAACAACCTATTAATGCTGCATATACTGGATATGGATTTGGTAATGCCCAAACCCAACAACGAAGAGCTAATGATGGTCCTAGTTTGATAGATATTTAAAAGTACCCCTTTTTACAGCTTCCATAGGGTAGAGTCTCTATTTTTTTTATAGTGATATGTATATTACAGAAATGATTGATAAGTTTACAATTTATATTCGTCAAGGTTTTGTAATTCCATTTTAAAGATTGATTTAACACACCAATCCCATTCAAGAACAATTCCATTGTTGATTTGTTTCTTGAATGTGTTTATTAACTTAGTATCTTTGGTTTTGTTAGCAATAAGGATAATTTGATTATTCGAATTAATAGTTGTATCAATTAAATTTTTAGATAATTTAGTCACCAGTTTAATTTCTTGAAACCCTTCCATTCCATGTTCTTGTAAAATTCGAGAAATTACATCAACACTACCATTTAAATTTGTTGATAAATTAAATTGTAAATCTTGAAATAACCTACCTTTATTTGGTGATGATAACATCGTTTTCAAATCAAAATCAATTTCAGCAACTTTATCTAAGGTATATTTGTGAACGTCAATGTCATCAGTATGTTTAAGAACATCGATCAAGTAATTTGGATGAATTATTTGATCAACTTTAGCTAAACTACGCAAGAATTTTTCAGTTCGTAATATTTTAGGAGCAATCAACGTGTTTGGCACCCTAGATAAATCCAGAATAATTTCAATGCCAATATTTTGTAAAACTTTAACATCATTCAGTGTAAGTTCAATTATTGATTCACACCCAGTCATTATGGCAATAATTTCACATTTCTTATTATGCTTGTATTTCTTATTAACTGGAGATGTGAATTCTTTGTTTGGAGATGAACTTAAATGCTCAAGTTCTGACATGTATTCCTTCATCTTTCGAGAACTTTTAGTCATTTGTTGATATTGGTTTAAATCTGACATATCCTCGTGTAATTTTGCTGCTGCTCTTTTAGCAGCAGATCTACGAGATATATGTGGAGTCAGATATTGCTCTGGAATTGTGGTGTTTGGACTACCTGAACTTACACTGGTTGGATTTGTACTAGGTGATACAGACTCTTTTGATTCTACAGTGACTTCCTCGGTTTGTTTTCGTTGCGTAGACTCATCTTCACTCATACTATTATCAACATTATCCTCTTCTGTCGTGTCCTCTTTTACATACCATTGTTTTAAAACTTCCAAATCAAGTTTAGTATTCCCAACTAATGCCTCCATAAACTGTCCTTGTTTGTATTTGTCCAATTTCCAATCTTGCAATTCCCACTTGACAAAACATTCTTCAATCCAAATATGATTAACAATTTTAACTATTGGTTGGCCATTTTCATCAACCCATTTTTCCTTAGCAGTAACATATTTCTTTCCCTCAGGTTTAGCACATACAAGATAATCATTTTCTTTAGTAAGAGTCTTTGTGAATTGTCCTCCCATGATGGAAATTAGTCGGGAAAGATAATTTCGTGAATCTCCTGAATAATTTGATATTGATATTTTTAAATTTGAAAATTGTGGTATGGGAGTTATAGGGATGGGATAGTGAAGTAATTGGGAATTTTGAGGAAGGATCCATTTGTTGGTGATTACTAAGTTGTATAAATATGCTAATGTTCCCACTATTGTATGGGAATTTTTACAACTTTCAACGTATGCTTCACCATGTCGATATTTTCCCAAGTATATATCGATATCAGGTGAGAACTTCTCAAATATTATTGCCTGATGAGATTCAAGAAATTTGTATATCGCTATGGTTTGTCGTTTCGAAAGGTTATAATCTTGACTGAGATATATTTTCTTGCCTTTTAAAAACTGGCAAGGAGTAGTTTCTTTAGGTATTGAATCTTGTGTTACCACTGGCAGTGTCGTTAATTCACCATGTATTATTCTTGGATTAGGCAAGAGATAATCCTCTTCATCAAGTTTCCTCCCCAATGTAACACAATGATCTATCCATTCTGGAATCACGATTTTAATGTTTGAATTAATCACACTATTGGCGACAATACTTTTCTCGTTTGTTAAATCAACAGCAATTAAATGAGTAGTATATTTCGTGAGTACATCTAAATAACCACTACCAAATGCACTTGCTGTTCCATATATGATTTCCTTATCACCTTCAGGTAAATTGTCAGCAACACATATAAAACAATCATGAAAGAAATACTTTGGATCTGGATTATATGGTTTGATGTTTTGAATTTTCTTTTGGGAAATACAATCATGAACCCATTGTGAAGTTGTTACGGGGATCATCGATTTCACTGCTAGTTCATATTCAACAAAATCTATTGTTGATGTTATTATGTGAGTGATTTTTGGTGGGTCAAGATAATTGGTCATGGTGTCAAAATCAGATTTAATGTATACTTCGGTGGCATTGTTGGATTTGAGAAGTTGTACAAGTGAGTCTGTATCAGTTAGATTGTCAGATTTGACTATGAGAAATGACGATTCTGAGAACATGTTGTGGAAGTTAACAACTTTGTTGATGGTTTCATAAAATCAAAATAAACAGACGCGTTTTTTTGATGCAGTTTCAATGCCTTTGGTCCTAAACTGTCGTGCTAGGGCTACTTCGCACCAGAAGAAAAAATACTGTGGTTCCAGCGCTCCACCTAATCTTTAACTGGTACTAAAAATGTTCGTGTTTGAAAGAATACATAAAACTATACAAACTATATGTAGTATGTGTACTTTATGTAGTATATGTAGTATATGTACTTCATGTACTTTATGTACTTTATGTACTTTATGCACTATATGCACTATGTGCACCATCTGTACTATATACTATGTAAGTACCAATCGATGAGTTGACATCTTCTCATCTAATAAATTCTTTCCCTCAGTATGAAACTTTTTAGCCCAGCTTCTACATAATAAACTTGCCTTCATAAATTTTCTTGCACTATATTTCTTATAAAATTCATCATGTTCAATTGGACTTATTAAATATTGAAATATTAAATCAATACATGTTCTCATATCACTTAATCTATATCCTCCACTATAGTGAATTAAATTCCCATTCCATACTGGAACTTTCCCTAATATTAATCGTGCTAAATACATTGCCGAAGCACAACATAATGAAGGCTTCATACCAATAAATTTATAATCTATTATTGTAATTTCTAAAAGATATTTCCCCAAAGTTCTAGATTGTACATCATAATCATCAGCTTTTGAAATTCTTCGTAAAAAATTCATAGGATTTGGATAATTTAAATCAAAATTTAATATAGTAAGTATATATTTCTCAGCTTGTAATATTTCTTCTTCAGTATATGAACCATCAGTAAAGTATGCATAATTTTTAACCAGAGGGGAAAATACTTCTTCATATTTTGCAGCTATGAATAATGACCCTGTGGCTAGTAATTGTAATTTATCAATTTGTACTGTTTCAATCGACATAAATCTATCCATTATATTTATAGCAAGATAAAGACTTTCAGGAAGTAATCTAAATTTAACATGCATTTCTACTAACCAATCTACCAATATAGATCTCATTTTTGGCTTTAAATGTTTTTGTTGGAAAAGATATTGAGGATCGGGTAACATTCTTGTTTCTAATTCATAAAAATAATTGAAAATTTCATTTACATATTCACTACACATAAGGGGATCATCTAAATCTTCTTCATCGAGATCTTGCCATTCATAATCGATTAATCGAGTCTTTTTATTGAGATTATTATTAATAATTGCTTCTGATGCAGGTGGAATCTTTAATTGTTCAACTAAGTTGGTGGAAGATTCAGTAGCTTGTCTCTTTTGGGGAAGTCTTGAAGGAACGGTTAAGCTGACTGAATCCGATATAACAGGTGTGTTTTTAGATTGTTCAGGTAAGGTGATACCTAATGGTTTCCTCTTTTTCGCGAGTAATGCTTTTGGTTGTTGTTGGGTAGTCGTGGCTTGTTTTGTTGTGATATATTGGTTTGACACGTCTGCTAAGTATTGACGAGTAGGTAACTCATAATTTGAAGATTCCAGAGGTGGATTAGATGTAGTTTGAGACAGGGTAAAAATTTGTTGTTTTTCTTGTTGTTGCTGTTGTTGCTGTTGCTGTTGTTGCTGTTGCTGTTGCTGTAGATGTACTTTAGACCTTGTTAGTCTGAACTCATTTTCATTATTGACAGTAGTTTGAACCATTTTATAGCTATATATTAAACTGTTTCACTGTAGGAAGTTAGAATATAATTGAATATTCAAAATGAAGTAAAGTCTTGTTTTTAATGCAACAGGTAATGTATAAAATGTAATTGTGGTTTTATAAGCTGAATTAGCATAAAAAAACCTCAACTAAAAGAGTGAAATAAGGTATAAAGAAATGTCAAGCAAGTAAATTAAAAATTTTGTAACTTAGAAGTTCGATGTTCGATTCTCAATTTGTGATGTTTGTGATACAAGCAAGAAACAAATCACCAACCATACACACATACACACAAGAAATAACCAGAAACAAATAGGTTTGAGATCTCAGAAAAAAAAACTCTTAAGGCAAATTAGATTCGCAGTAAAACATAAAGAAAAATAAAACACCAATTTGGTCAAAAAAAAATACTACAAAAAAACATTTACCGTGAATAATAAAAAAAAACTCCCTATGTTTTAGTACAAGGAGGTTTAGAACAGAGATATCTTCCTGCATAAACAAAAAGAGCCAATCTAAGGTTGATACCCTTAGTAAAACTTAATGCATGTGTTGAGGAGAAGCGATTTACAAGTTACAAACCATTTTCTATTGTTTAGTTATTACACAAACTAAAGTGGCGAGTTCCATCAATATTTTATTTTTCACCTATTCTAGTCTATTTCTCTTTTTCTATTTGAAATTTTTATTAATTGGAAAAGGCAATATTCTACAGTTAAACTCAGTACAAACCATTAAGGGTGTCCCGGGTATTCATCCCCTAGGTTATGGGTCATGAAATTGATTTGTTTTCAATATACCTAATTGGGAGGGCCTATTCCTAAAGTGCTGGTCTTATCCCCTATTTTATTTTAAAAATGTAGATTTCTTGGTTGCAAGGTTAAATATAAATCTGCTGGTTACATCGGGCATTGGCGTTTTCAAATCACAATGCAATACGATAATAGGACAAATATTTGTTTTGTGGTATCTTCTTTTACTAGAGAACTACATTTTTCTACAGTTTCTTTTACGCGTATTTTCTTTTTTTTTTTTGCATTTATTGTATTGACTTTTTTTGAAAATGATTGCGGAAAAATGGCCCAGGTTGCCTATTTGGGCTCAATAGTAAATATTACACGTATCAGCTGTAAAAAGTGAAATCGAAATCGAACTCGAACTCGTAATCGAGATTTGTCTATACCACGAGTGAAAATTATATAAATTTCATATATATCTTTGTCTAACTACTTATATTCCTTTGTTTAGTTTGTTGTCTTTTACAATGATTTAAACAGAAATTTCAAACCGTTATCCTTATTTCACATTTATACTAGTTTTCAAAGATATATCTGATTTAAGCAACAGAAAAAAAGACTTGAAATATATTTCTTATCTTACATCGTCAAACTGTGTTTCTCTACTTAGTTTATTCATATTAATTACAGTTTAACAGTTTCGCTTGAAAAACTTTATTCATTATTACCGTTTTTGACGATTCTCCTCTACTTCGAAGTTTCCTAGTCAGTATTACTCCAGGAAGTTTTATTTAAGCTACTTATATCCAAATATAAAACTACAAAGATAACCATTCCCCACCTAATTTATTTAAGGTTGTATCAGCCGATAAAACTTCTTTTGTACATCTTTTACAAATTCCATTTTTTTCCATGTGCTTTTTCTCTTTTGAATCAAAACAAAGTCGACAATCAACATAAATGTGGGGGTCGCTATTTGTTTGTTTAGTTAATGATTTTATTATTTCGTTTAACTGTTCTTGTGTTATATGTGATTCAACTGAGGTAGCTAAAGTTGTTGCTTGTGATTTTGGAGGCTCTGGATTAGTTTCTCTGAATTGAAAAGTAACTGGAGGTACAGGTGAAGGAGCAGCTGGAGGAGGAGTAGGAACATGAACTTGAGGAGGTGGAGGTGCTGTAGGAGCAACAGGTGTAGCTGTAGGTATATGTGTTGGTGCAGGTGGATGTGGAGGTGCATGCGTTGCTGCGGGTGTCCCTGTAGATGTCCCTACAGATGTCCCTGCGGATTGATTATGGCCACTAGTAGAAAGTGGAATATTTGTTGACACATGCGTAGGAACAGGTGGAGGTATATGATTAGCAGGAACAGCACTAACAGGCTGGTTAGTTGGAGGAGGACTAGGAACTTGAACATAAACATTCGAAGTAGGTGGTCTAGTAGTAAAATATTGCTTTGGAGATTCATTTGATTGTTTCAATCCATCTTTTACTTTCAGTATAAGTTCTTGACAAAATTCATTTATATCCTTATTATCAAATTTGGGTTTTTCTTTATTATTCATTAATTTATCAATTGAATCATTCAATTTTTCAAAAATACACTTGACATCTTCTAAACTTACACCCACATGTTGGTTCTCTGGTTCAGTTTGCACTGGTACATTAACAGTCACTGGTACTTCCTCAGTTTTTTCTTGATCAATATCATTAAGTTTTCTTTGTGCTTTAAGATAAAGCTGTTTATATTTCTTGGTCTTTTCCTGTAAGCCAGTAATCCAACTTCTCAATTCCATAATGTTTTCTTGATTCTTTCGTTCATTCTCTCTTAATTTTGAATTCTCTTTCATTAAATCTGAATTAATAATAAGTAATTGAGTAGCTAGTTTATCCTTATCATTATATAAATCACGATATCTCACTTCTGGTTTACCTTCTTGTTCCTTCTTGGATAATCCATCAATTGCCGCTCTGATCTTTTTAGCTCCAATATCACCTAAACCAGAATGAGTCTCTATATATTCATATTTTTCAGTAGATTCGTCATCAACAAATAAGTTTCTACTTGGTTTTGTTCTTGATTTAAGAGGACTAACTGGGTTGGAACGCATCCTAGACATATGATCTTGATAATCATTGCTGACACGTTTTGGAGGTGATAAAGAAGTGTACTTTTTCTTTTCAGGGGAATTATTTCTTGTGTTAAGGATACCTGACAGATTCAATCCAAGATCTTGATCATCTTCATCTTCATCAGATAAAGCGAGGGTTAAATCAGGAAATTTGGATTTTCGAAGGGGACTTACATTGGGGATACCAAATCTTCCATTTATCTCTTCTGCTGATTCATCTAGGTTTACCATAGTGAAATAGGTTAAGGGAGAAGTTCAGACAACAGTTTTGTTTACAATTTTTTAAACTTTTTGTTTAGCGCTGAAGGATTTAACGCGCGAAATAAAATTTTGTGGAGTGTTCTTCAAATTAATTCGAACTAGCGCGACATTTTATTTTTCAGACCCACTACAAAGAAACAAAATACATATTTCTAGCCACGAATCCTCTAACTAATCAAATCGGAATGTCTCCTAACTTATGACAAAAGATCATGTAGTATGATGATTGTGCGATATAAATCTCAAATTGTTGGTTCAGAAATAAAATGTTACATTAGTTTGAAAAGAAAAAAGAAGAACCAAAAGAACCAAAAAACTATGGAGATAAAAAAAAACTTAAGTCAAACTGTTTTTTCTACAACGAAAGAGAAGTTGTTGTGGCAGTAACAGGAAGATATTGAATCATGAATAATAAGTTTATGGGATGTTTTTAGTTAGAACTCTTGATACTCGATATCATTACCTCACAAGTTGCAGCCACAATTGCCGTTTGAAGAAAAAGACAACAACCTTAGTTTATGAAGTGATAAATTGTCACAAGATATTTTCAAAAAAAACTGTACTCACAATTCAAGTGAAGTAAGCTTTACAAGGGTATGTTCCATCTATACGGTCTTTGAAATGGCTTAGATAAGGAAATCTACTTTGATGTGCCTTACCTTTTTTTTTTGGTCCATCACATCTCTGATTTTGCAGCGAAAAAAAAAAAGAAAAAAGAGATTTTACTATTCACAGATAACTTACACTCTTTTACTTATAACAATGTCATCACAAGAAATTATTGAATTGGCTACTGAATTAAAAGCCAACTTAAAACAATTCCCAAATTTCCCAAAAGAAGGTATCCTTTTCGAAGATTTCCTTCCAATCTTCACTAAACCTGATCTTTTCAAGAAATTAGTTCGTGCATTTCAATTACACGTGGGAGATGCTAAAATCGATTATGTTATTGGTTTAGAAAGTCGTGGTTTCTTATTTGGACCAGCATTAGCTCTTGCTCTCAACGCTGGGTTTGTACCAGTTAGAAAACCTGGAAAATTACCAGGTCCTACTTTTAAAGTTGAATTTCAAAAAGAATATGGATCAGATGAATTTGAAATTCAAAAAGATGTTATTCCTAAAAATAGCAAAGTTTTAATTGTTGATGATATTTTAGCTACTGGTGGTAGTGCATTTGGTGCTGGAGAATTAGCTAAATTAACTGGTGCTGAAATTGTTGAATATTTATTCGTTATGGAATTAGATTTCTTAAAAGGTAGAGATAGATTAGATGCTCCTGTGTTTACTTTATTTGGTGGACAAACTGAGAAATTACAATAAATTCTCAATTTCTCTGATTTATTTATTGTAGTATATAACCACTTTTAAAAATAAAGAATTGTAAACCACGAATAGTGAAACCTAAACAATATCCTGGTTCAATGGGAATTGACCTTTCTTCATTCTCACCAACGAAAACATGCCAGGTTGGACCATAAATTTTCTCTAATTCGTTTGCAATAAATTTTGGAATATCTTTTTGAATACTACATGTAAGTAATGATAATTCTGCTAAGTTAGAGATTTCAGTTTCAATTTCCTCCGTTAAATATGGTACCTCTGATAGTCCAGTTTCTTCTGGTAAGTCAGATGCTTCAATTTGTTCTAATAAATCTGCTACTCTTGAAATTGCTACATGACCTTGTTTGTTTTCGGGAAACAAACAAGGGGATGTTGTTAGTAAGAATAGTTACGTAATTGTGAATAATATTGTACATACAGATATCTTCAGGTTCTTTCATTGCTATCATGTTGATTTATCAATGTGATATTTGTCTGTTCGTGTATTCTCGTAAACAATATTTATACTCTGGCTGGAGTTATGTGACATAACATTCCACACTCAAACATATAACATTTCCTACATTTAAAATTGAAAAATTACAATGCACGTATTATATATGTAATATATAACCAATAAATAGTAAAACCTTTTTGTTAACCACTTTTAAATATCAAAAATGCCAAATCGCCGATATAGAAATAGATAAAATATCCTTGTTCATGAGTAACATAACTACCAAAACTTTTACCTACAATAACATGCCAAGTTGGACCATAAATTTGATCTAATTCCTTTTTTAAAAATGTAGCAATATCTTTTTCAATTTTATAGGTGATTATTGAATGTTGAGCTAATTCAAAGATTTTAGTTTGAATTTCTTCTGATAAATCTGATGCTTTTAATGTTGCTATATTTCCTCGGTTGTTTTGCATGAAAAACAAAACAAAAGAGATGAAGTTGTTAGTACAAGTTCAAGTTGTATACTAATAACATGTATTTGCTACATACGAGTATGTTCAGCTTCTGCCATTGCTATGTTGTTTTCTCTATGTGTTGGATATATTGCTCATATCTTCCACAAATGTTCACTTTTTCTTAACTCTATTTTTCGGTAGCGCGGGGCGGGGGGAGGGGGTTACATAAAGAATACAAAAATTCCACACATACATTTAGCTATATAAACCTACAACTTCTCATACTTTACTTTATTTGCTTTAACATCGTCTCTAAATTTATCAACGCCTAAAGCACTAGTATGTCCCCAAGGTTTCATTTGGTTTTCACGATCAATGGCTTTGCTAAAACAATCTAACCACCCAACTCTCGAAAACTTCCTGTTAACAGCATCTAAAGTATCAGGATGAATTAAATGTAAATGTAATCCCACATTATCTAAAATCGTAGCAATTTGTAAAATTAAACCTAATGTAGTAATGTATCCTGATTCACCTAGATCTTGATGTCTTATAATTGCTTCACATACAGCATCAGCATAATCTTTATTACCAGTTGCTTCCAATACTAAATCTCGGGAAATAATCCCACCATAAGATTCAAAGGATAATTTTGTCGCATTCATGTTTTCACTAGTGGTTCCGATATCATGTAAGAGACAAGTAACGTAGATTACTTCAGGATCTAAATCCCATTGTGGGAATTGATCGTGGATAATGGCAAGACAATAGAAATAAACGCGGAGTGAATGGTTGAATACTTCATTGGGAAGTCGTCGTTTAGCGTAGTCATACACGTATTGAGCGATTTTCGTGGTGGGGAGTGATGTGTTTGTTTGTGGGGTCGGTGGACTTGGTTTGGGGATGGCTTGGTTTACATCACGAGAAATCTTGACAAATCCATATGAAGACATGATAAAGTGTGTTGTTTATAGATATCTGGTTCATATTTGGGAATAATTTGTCACTATTTATAGTGAAATTTCAAGGAGAAAACATGGGGTATCATTTCGGAGAAAACTCGCGGAAGCAAAATTCCGTTAACTCCTCACTTTTAAGTCCAGAACAAACAACTATTGAACAATGAATTTATTTGTAAGAAGAATGTAAGAAGTTAATTCCGATGGAAATGAGTATCCGAGGTACCATATATGGTAATAATTCCATCCAATAAGTCAAACTTCTTTTGCTGAGTCTCTTAGTAAGATCTTGGCGCTTCTAAGTAGCTCAGACTTTTGCTGTTTTCTTGTATTTTGGAATTTTTTGAACATAACCAGGGTAAGAAACTGTAACTAATACCATTCAATTGTACTCATTCAATACGGGATATCTTATAGGTTTTAGTGCTATTAATTCTTACAGCTATCTATAGTTTTGTTCACTTTTCACAAGTTTTTCTGAGAAATTGTTCTATAAACATAGGTTTATTTGTGTAACTAATAAGATACCCTCTTTAAACTTCACATGCAGAATTCTTATATATCTTGAACTAAACTAATAGTTTTAATCTACCTTTATACTTATATGGTTATGAGATATAGGGGCGCTACCACTTAACTCCATCTAGTACAGTTGGGGCGCTGAAATTACTATGCAGGAACCCGAATTCAATATTTCTTGCCCACCTCTTTGTCCATATACTACACTACTGGTCTTATACTAGTTATACCATCATAACAAAACTACACTGACCATGACAGTTGATATAAATGTGTCGAATATATTGACGCATTATTACAAGGTTGCACATTTAGGTTCTATAAATTATACTATATTTACATCAATAACTGAAAATCATCAACAATTATTAGAATTAGAATTAACAATTCGACATGAAAATCCTAAGATTTTAATTACTTACTATAATAAATGTTTGTATTATTTTACCTTTGGACATAATAATATTCAACAAGATTTAATTGAACAGTATCCTAGTATTCAATTGAAATATTCCAACAGTATATCTATTGACCAGATACATTCAAAGAATAGTGGGGATGAAGTGCTATTTGAAAATTTAAGCTTTTTAAAAGCAGTCAAGAAAATGATTTTATATACATTGTCAAGTCAAGGTATTGTTAAATTATTTGGAAATTATTGTATTATTAGTCAAGATGAATTCGAATACAAGATATTATACATTGATCCTATATTATTCCCGAATGGAGATTTAATGATATCTTGTATTGAACGAGAACAACCTACACTTTTTAATTACCTGTTGGAGAAAGTTCAAGAACTATCAGAATATGTGATTTATATTATTCCTAGTGGAATTCGATGTCATTTATTTGACGTGACTGAGTTTAAGAAGAATATAGTAGAAGACAATGAAGTAGACAATCTGAAATTATTAAATTTGCTTAGATTAAGTACTGGGATAGAATTAGAAGATCCAATGATATGGGTTAAACTAATACCTAATTTAAAACATTTAAATAATCAAACTTCAACAATTTCAAAATTTATTCATTCAGTTGAAAACAAGAAATATATTCTATGGCCTTGGAAATTATGTTATTTACAATTTGGAGAATATCAACAAGTAAATGAACAACCTGTAACATCTACGAAAACCCCTCTTAGTTTAATTTCTGATTTTCTTGATTTTAATATTACTAACAATTTAAAACTACTTGAAATTGATCAGAAACAAGAACAAGTACAAAATATTCCTGTGAATGTTGTTCCCTCGAGTGTTTCTTCGGAATCTGCAGCGAATACAGTGAAGGATATTGGTTCTATTGACATTACCATGACTACGCCTATTGGAGAAGATTTATTTAATCTACCTCCTTCAGAATCATTTTTCAAGACTGAAAATGGAGAGACTATCAAGGAAGATGAGAAGGAGAAACAAGAGGATATGGAACTTGATGATTTATTTGGAGATGATGTTTCCAGTGATGAACAGAGTGTTCATGGAGAAACAGATACAAAACCTGAAGAAGAAAAGCTAGACGAACTCCTTGAAGTAAGCGAGTTACCACCACCTGAAAAGCTAACAGAAAAACCATTTACTCCTGATTATTTCGATATTCCAAAAGACCAAATGATTACCAAATTAACCAGTCCAGATTATAATGATCCGGGAGCACCACCACCGATAATACCCACCCCATTAATCCTGTCGACAGCTACTTTCACTACCACAAATCCACCATCTATAGGACCTGTCGAATACTATACTGAAGAGCAACCAACCCAAGTCAGCACTGTCCAATCGGCGCCACCACTGCAAATTCCACAACAGAAATCTATTTTTTCACCTATTTTGTTCAATCCCATAATCAAGAGTAATATAGACACAAAATATGGTAAAGGAGGGAAATTTTATGTCGATCGAGAATCTTCAATTGATTTAGATTTTGAAAAACAGAAACGAACATTACGAGCAACTAGTGTGAGTGGATATACTATGGAAAAGAAAAGACGTCCTTCTTTAGATAAACCTGATGTTTCCGTTTCTTCATCAAGTGAAGAAAGTGATGAAGATGAAGAAATAGAAGATGTTAACAATTCACCACCTTTAAAGTTGAATACTGAAGAAGTACAACAGTTTTATCAACCTTCGGCAACTACTAATGGCAGATACAATTCTACCAGTATGGTGGTGGAATTTCATGAAAAACAGGGATTTAACCCTTCAGGTGTAAACACAACAGGGTTTAGTTCGCCATTTACTAGTCTGATTGGGAAATTAAAACCTGAATCACCCTTATCGAATCATGAGTTACAACCTACCATGTTTTCTCCTATGGATTTTGAAACTACTCCAAGATTATTACCTAATCAAATTGAAAAGGAAAGCATACCTGAACCAACAACTACAACATCACCAAGTAAGATCCTTGGGGAATCTTCAAATTATTTGCCATTGATACTAAGAAGTATAAATGTATCCACCATTCCTAACTCATATTTAATGAACAATTTAACCACAAACAAATTCATGCCTAATTTTTCCATAAACGATGATGATATAGATAATGATTTAGAAATAACTAAAAGTAACGAAATGATTATAAAACTAGACAATATTGATCAATTTCTTTGTTTCTTGTCGCCTAATTTAGTATATGATTTAGGATTTAGTGGATTTGAAAATAGATTGGAAGGAAAGAAATTATCCCAATTTAAGTATAAATTACCTAATGAACAATTCCAACACCAGTTCAATTCAATATTTCCATATTCGTACAAGGTTAATTTAGTTGAATTTCTTTGGGATAATCCTCAAGACATTCCTAATCAATTGAGTTTTTTGGATGATATAACCAGTGAAGAATTTGGAGATCCAAGAAGTCAATACAAGAAACTAAATCAAATGGAATGGGATTCTCTTACTATAAACGATACTAATAAAGACACTTTTTCCAATTTTAAACAATTGAATTATCAATTATACAGTCAAGTTAATCTCGATGAAGATTCATCTTTTAAATTACCAGTAGTGAAAACTAGAGTTTTAAAGAATGACAATATAGTTAATCTAAACAGCATTGGATTAGAATATTGGAAATATTTAAATTTCAGTCCTGTTGAACAACCAAAAAACTTTCAAATACTTTTAATTAGTGAAAATTTAAATCAATGTGATGATGAATTTTTAAATTTACTTGCCAATAATTATAATGAATGTAATTTTGGAAATATTTCGCGAGTTAACTTGTCCACAGTGGAAACTAGACCTGACCTTGAATCAATTTCAAATGGATTATTAACTGTGAATAAACAAGATATGTCCTATAATGATTTTTATATTCAAGTTAATAGAAAGCTAATCGCACTCGTGGAATTAATCAAACTTGATTTAATTAACAAAACAAACAATTTTGAATTTGACCAACCTTTATTACTTTTATTTATCAATTTTAACGACAGTTTGAATTCCCAACTTCAAATTTGTAAAATATTCAGGAATTTTAAAGTAGCATTAGCACATCATCAATTGCCATTAGTACAAATATTCACCAAAATCCTTCCTGGTTCTTTACTAATCAAACGAATGCAAGAGGAAACATATTTAAAAATATTTAGTAATTATAAATTAACGAAAATTTCCATGAATTTATATAATCAATGTCCAAATAATCTAATCCATGAAACAACACCAAACACTATATACACCTCCATAGTTAAGGAACCACCCACAAAGATCCAATTTAAGTTCATGAGTTCGGGATTCAAGGATAACAATTTTAATGAAGATATTTTCTTACATGTAGCATATGAACGATCTATTGATAAGAATTGGTTTTCTGCAGCATGGACTGATCCATTTGGTACGGTAACTCATACAAAATCTTGGTATTGTAGTAGAACCCAACCCAATGGAAGATATAGAGGTACAGTTTTGGATATAATTGGTATCACTGATGATATTTGGAATATCTCGAGTGATTTTTTCAAATTTTTGAATGATGTAATGAATAATAAAGTGACTACTGTGGGAGGGAAGAAATTTCTTGTATTAACAAGGATAAATAGTGTTATTCCCGATGATGAACTAGTCCAGTGGAAACGTCTTAGTGTAAAGAATAAAGATATATCATTGATTGTATTATCAGTTAGTCAAACACCAAAATTATTATTCTCATCACATATTCCATTTGAAACATTACCCGAACAAATACCATCACTCCTGGAGAAAGAATCAATGTTCAGGCCATTTTCATCTTCACCATCAACATCAACCAGTGCTGCAGTAGCAACATCACCTAATGGACTTAATTTCCATTCACCACAACAATTCCTAAATGCGGCAAATTTCCTCTCACCCCAAGATACCACTAATACCACTGGTACACAAGACACTATATTACATGATCCTGAATCAGATATTATTGGTATAGTACCCAAGGTTGCATTGCCATCGTTCAATTCCCCGACAAGATTAGGAATGAAGATTGGATACTTATTAAGACAATGGAATGATACTCAACATATGAGTTTTGAAGTTAATTTATTAAGTTGTTCAAATTATTGGGATTTAAATGTATTAATGAAATTAATCTTGAATCAATATAAGAAATTAATTATTATGAATGATATCCTTGGTATGAGATTAATTGATGGGAAACTAAAACAAGAGAAAGAAGGTGTTGAAGGTTATAAAGTTAATGGATTGATACCTTGGCATATTGCTGCTGTGGGGAAATCTTTAGATTATTTAGTTCATATCTATGTAGAAGAATAGAATTAGGCCCTAGTTGTACAAACAAGAGGTTTCGGCGTGAAAATAGTAGCTTTGGTTTATTCTAGTTGACAATTTAAGTGTGTAAGAGTAAGAAGAAATACATTTTTTTGTACAATTTAACAATGTTAATGAAAGATTGGCTAGTTTCTTCATTTTTTGATTATCCAAGTTGGCTAAAGCTTCATCTCTACCTCTGCTTTTGTCGTAGTCCATTTTAGCAGAAGAAAAGGTTGTAATATCTATAATTCAAGACCTAATACACATTTAATAGTAAAATAATACAACTTATTAACAATCCATTGTTAAAGAGGACAAGGTTAAACCTAACAATAGATCAATACATTTTCAATAATGAGAATATTAAAAATGTAACCAAGAACTAGATATGGGTTACCTCCTTTTGGATTTGATCGAAATATCCCACAAAGGTTCGTCTGATCATACACAGAAGAACTGAAGCAGTTAGGAGAAGTTAAAATGATATAAATAATGGGAGATAATCACTTGAATCCACAAAGAGACACCTTCAACCTATAAATAAGAAGAACTTCTGGAACATCCTCGAACTCAGTCAAGAATACAAAGTATTTACATACTTTTATGTTCTTCCCATTTTAGATATAGGTAGAATACAAGAGTTGGCAAAGACTTCATATCCTTGTTCCCTATTTGTGTGAAATGAAATGTAACAAGAATCAACAAAAGAAGATTTTCCCAAGTTGTTGCTGTACAAAGCCTATACCGAACTATTCGATTAGTTCGGTTTTGTATGGCATCCACCATACGATTTTATGTTGGGAATTCTTCAGCAATCTTGCGTTTGCTTTAAAAAGAAGTTAAGAGATTTACATAATGTTGTTTAAAGCAATACAAAACCAATTGCAAAATTAAATTAATGGAACAAAAACTAAGTTTTGGCATCAAATAGAACTCCAAAAAACCAACAAAACAAGTATTACTCTCTGTCATAGACCCAATTGGTAAATATGTTTTTCTATGACAAAACTTTAGATGTAATATTTCTGAATACTTGTTCTCTGACTCTTTTAGTTCTATATCAATTCCCTTGAATTATAATTCCATTCAACTATGGTATATAAATAGGGGGCTAGATTATCTTGATATATCAAATAGAACTTGGTACCTTTTAACATATTAGTTTGGCAGGTTTGTGCTACCATGTGCATCACGTGATTGGATTTCTTTTTTTTTGAATGATCTTTTGGAATTTTTTTAAAGTTGACCAAATTTTCCTAACCTGATAATTCTGGTAAATATCACAACACACAACATGTCTGATCAAATTCAATCAGAGGTTGTAAAACACGAAGAATCTGCTGATAGAGTAGATGAACCTGCCAATGAACAGGATTTAACATTTGATGAGGAATTTAGACGTGCTGATGAAGAAGGTGAGGAAGAAAAAGAAGAGGAAGAAGAACCTGACCAAGCAACTTTAAAACGTGCTCGTGAGGAGCAACAAGAAGAAGATGATGAAGAAGAGGATGATGATGATGAGGATGATGAAGAAGTAGGTCGTAAAAGAAGACGTAAACGTGGTGCTAATCAATTCATTGATATTGAAGCTGAAGTCGATGATGAAGAAGAAGATGAATTAGATGAAGATGACGAAGAAGCAGAATTATTACGAGAACAATTTATTACTGAAGACCATACCATGGATGAAACATCCAAGGACCACGTTGATGATCGGTTACATAGACAATATGATCGTCGTCGACAAGAAGCTGAAGATCAAGATGCTGAACAATTAGCTGAGACTTTAAAACAAAGATATAGAAAAACACATACTGTTTATCGTGGTGAAACTGCCACTAGTGGTACTGTATCACAAAAATTACTTATGCCCTCGATTAATGATCCTTCAATTTATGCAATTAGATGTACTCCTGGTAGGGAAAAAGATTTGGTTCGAAAATTATATGAGAAAAAGAGAACTTTAGATAGACTGAAGAACCCCTTGGATATCTTGACGGTTTTCCAAAGAGATGCATTTAGAGGATATATTTATATTGAAGCCAAAAGACCAGATGCAATTGATAAAGCCCTTTCTGGGATGGTTAACGTTTATGTTCGTGATAAATTGTTAGTTCCAGTTAAGGAATATCCTGATTTATTAAAACAAGTTAAATCAACTGATGTGGAATTGGTTCCAGGGATTTATGTTAGAATTACTAGAGGTAAATACAAAGGCGATCTTGCAATTGTTGATAATTTATCTGAAAATGGATTAGATGTTCGTTGTAAATTGGTTCCTAGATTAGATTATGGACGAAATGATGAATATGATCAAAATGGGAAAAGAATTAGACTGAAAATCAGACCCATGCCTCGATTATTTAGTGAACAAGAAGCAAAAATGTATGACAATGAAGGATTGGTTCATAGAAGTTCGAGAAATTACTTGTATAGAAACGATGAATATATTGATGGGTTCTTATACAAGGATTTTAAATTACAATTTATTCAAACAAAAGATGTTCATCCAACTTTAGAAGAATTAGATCGATTCCAAACTGGTAATGAAGAAGATGGATTAGATCTAGCTGCTATTGCCACATCTCTTAAAAACAAGAATCAAACTGATGGTAAACAATCAACTGCATTCCAACCTGGTGATAAAGTAGAAATTAGACGTGGTGAACAAGCTAAAACTATTGGGATTGTCTTGGAAGCTTCATTAAATGAAATTATAATCACAGTAACTGATTCAGGTGATGCAAATTTTGTCAATCAAAAATTAACTGTTCCAGCAAATGATTTACGTAAGATTTTCCATGAAGGTGATCATGTTAGAATTGTTGAAGGTAAACATTTTGATGAAACTGGGTTAGTTATTAAAATTGATGGTGATTCTGTGGTATTGGTGAGCGATCAAACTAAAGAAGATGTCCGAGTTTTTGCTAATTACTTAGTTAAAGCCACAGATGCATCTTCAAATACTGATGGTGGGAATAATATGTATGATATTAAAGATTTAGTTGAATTGAATGCTTCTACAGTAGGGGTTATAATTAAAGCAGAAAAAAATATTTTTGAAATCCTTACTTCAGATGGTAGAATTTTAAATGTTAGACCTTCAGGTATTGCTCTGAAATTAAAATTATCTAAACGTGAACAAATTGCCACTGATAAGAATGGGTTAACTATTAAAGTCGGTGATACTGTGAGAGAATCTCTTGGTGATAAAAAGAGAGAAGGGGTAATTTTACATATTTACAAGAATTCCTTATTTATTAAACTGAATGAAATTATTGAAAATTTAGGGATTTTTGTTACAAATCGTATGAATGTTAATACAATTACAACAAAAGATTCAATCATGTCTAAGAATTTAGGACCAGATTTAACCACCATGAATCCAAATTTAAAATTACCAAACCCTTCATCAGTTACATCAGGCTTGAAAACCCATATAGGTGGAAGAGATAAATTATTATATAAAGATGTGGCTGTCACAAGTGGAAGTTATAAAGGATTAAAGGGGAAAGTCACTGAAACTGATGATGTATATGCTCGAATTGAATTACATACAAAATCTAAAAAGATTAAAGTACCAAAGAATAATTTGAATGTGTTAGTCCGAGGTGAAGCTGTGCCATACCTCAGATTTATTGGGGCATCACCGGCAACACAATCTCCAAACCCCATGGGATTCTCTAAACCCAAAGCTCCAGCATTCAGTTCTGGTTCAGCATGGGGTGGCTCTGCTGCTGCAAGTGCAAATGCTGGCTCTACATGGGGTGGTAATGCTTCTTCATGGGGTCAAAGTGGTAAAACTCCTTCAGCTACGTCAACTTGGGGTGGAGCTGCATCTTCATGGAATAGTAAAACTCCGGGAACTAACTCTACATGGGGTGCCAGTTCTGGTGATAATTCTACTTGGGGTGGAAATAGAAAAGGAAACAATTCTACTTGGGGTGGAAACGAAAAGGGGAATGGTTCTAAATGGGGTGGTGGTAATTCTACTTGGGGTTCAAGTGGAGGTAATTCCACCTGGGGTGGAAACTAATTTTGTATTTCTATAAACTCTAACAATTTTGTATAGTAAATTATAATAAAAACTTTTTTACATATTTTCACATCCTGGACAATTGTGTAATATTTCATGAACGAAAACATCACAATTTATACAAAAATCTTTATGGCATTTTCTACATCTATATCTTGAACTTGTCATTGATTCGAGTTTTTTACTACTTTTTGATTTTCGTACACCTTTGGGGAATTGTAATTGACATCCAAAACAATATTGTGATTCATATGTTGAACTTATTGGTACTTCCTTATATGGTTGTAAAGGAACTAAATGATGATAAGATCTTGCTAAATGGGTTGATAAAATTAACATTAATCCACATACGGGACATATTGTAGGTAAATTACAAACTTTACTTTTACATTGAGGACATTGATACCCAATTACTGACGTAGTGGTGGCCATATTATGGTTGATTTGTACAATATCTGAAGAATCAACTGATCCTGCCGTGGGGAATGAAGCGTTTAATTGAGGGAATTCAATAGTATAATCACCAATTGAAGAATTCCCTACAGGTTGAATCTTTGATGGGAATCCCATTTTAATTACTGGTACACCATTTGTTATTGATTCCATTGATTTTTTGTCTGTTTCAGTTAAGGGTAATGGTGTTACACATTCCATTAGTAATTCTTTAAAATGAGCTTCATTCATAATGACACCATAGTTTTTTGTATCGTTGTTTGTTCGATTAACTAATTCTTGACATATTGCTACTTGAGCAGATAATCCAATTACTTTAACTTTAATTTCATCTTTGACTAAATCACCTATAGTTTTATGAATGTCTCCTGGATCACTTGTGAATAAAGCCCCAAATATAATCAAGATTTCTTTAGAATTCTTATTATTGTTGGTATTTCCAAAATTATATTTAAGCAATGATCTTGCCATTTCAAGAGAATTTTGTAAAGACGGATCACCTTTTGGTTCAAATTTATTGTGTTGTCTTGATTTTAATTGTCGAATTTTATCAAGATGATATTGAGGCAGGCCACTAACTTCAGTTACTAAATTAGCAACACCGTTTCTCATTAGTATTATTCCTAATTGAGATATTGGATTTTGATCAAAGAACTCTACAATAAAATCTTGCAAATAGGTTAAAGTCATTGATAATCTAGTAGGTCGTAAGTCTTTTTCAGCCATGGCTAATGAACCATCAATAATAACAATCATAGTACGTATAATACCTCGTTGAAATGGAGTACTTGGATTCTTCATGATTTTCTTCTTTCTATTTTCAATAATTGATTGAACCATAGCTTCGAATGAACTTGAACCTTTCTCGTCGTCTTTCACAATATCCCAAGATCTTTGATATTCATCTTCCCACGAATATCCATTAGCACGTTTTAAATCACTAATTTGTCCTCCATTACCTCGAGAACTTCTAGTTCGTGATGAAACTCCATTGATATCTTCTTCCGGTAGTGCAGATGGTGGTCGAGATGAGGGGGAATCGACCACACCTGACATATATTCTTCATCTGAATCGTCCATATTGTGAGTGGTTTTTTTCTGTAGTTATTTTTCTGGTGATGTGTTCCCCTTTTGTATCTATTGGAACTTACAACTACTGTTTGGTTAGAAGTAATTTCTAGTTTATATTGTTTTTTTTTATGTACATGTTACTCTACACACCACATATCTACTCTTCTAAATGTCTTTTCTTTGCATTATATTTTCTGATAGATTTACTATAATTAATTTCACTATTGTTGGTTATATTAAAGAATAAATCACAAAATTCATTAATTTGATCTTGAGTAATTTCACCTAATTCTTGTTCTAAAAAGGGAATCTTCTTTAATTCCTTACTATCTATTAGATCATGTACTGAATAGCCTTGACCAACTACAGGAGTCAACTCTTTAAATCCATCAAAATAAATCTCTCGTCTTTCTTCACCATAATTCTCAACAAACTCCTCTTCACTAAACTTAAATTCATTTTTGGGAAACTCTTTATTTTCAATTTCTTTATTCTTTTTAATCTTTGGTTGTGGTGCAGATTCATTTTCTTGAATATAAAAATTTCGTAATAATTGAATAGCTTCGGTTCTCATTATTCCACCTATACTCTCATATATTCCATCCTCACCTAAATTCACATCGTTATTTACTGACAATACAGTTCCTGTTCCTCCAAATCTATCATTTCCACATCCATAATACACTTTCCCAACACTCAATTGTCTTAAAAATGAAGCACACATAATACAAGGTTCTACAGTCACATATAATTCTAGCTGTGTATAGTCTACATCTTTATCTTTAAATCGTTGCATGGCAATAAATTCAGCATGTTGAGTACCATTAAGTGAAGTGTTTGTATAATTATATCCAATACTAACAATGTCTCCTTGTTTGTTTTTAACAATACAAGCTACGGGAGTTTCATTGAATAGTAAGGCTTTATACGCGACAAACATACTTTTTGCCATATCTTGGAAATGTCGAGTAAGATCCGTCATTGGGGTATCGTGGTTGTGAAAAATACGAGTTTTTTTAAAAAAAAAAAAAATAGCATGTTTTTCTACTTTAAGGTTCTGAAGACAATGTCTGAATTACACAAGAACTTTCTTAAACGGATCAAGGAAAAGGAGTTGGAGTTGGGATTGAGTCTGTTGTCTGAAGATTCAAGCGATAGTGACAGAAGTTCCCCTGTGGCTACTACAGAAGATGATATTATCCTAGACAAATACAAGACATTCAAAGACACGTATTTTAATTTGAAGGATATATATCAAGATCAGGAAAGAGAATTATCATTTCAAACTTACTATCGGGCAGCTACTTCCAACAATAACACAGTATTGTTTTGTATTCATGGTGCTGGTTCATCATCTATGACATTTGCTGCATTGGCACAACATATAACTGAATCTAATCAAGATATAGGAATATTATTGTATGATATGAGAGGACATGGGAATTCTTCACAAGTTACTGATTTCAGTCTTGATAATTTAGTTGAAGATACTCAATTTATATTGAATAAGTTTTGTAAATTACACCCTGAGTCTTCGATTTACTTACTTGGGCACTCTTTAGGTGGTGCAGTTGTTGCTAAACTTGTAAGCGTGTCACAATACCACCAAGTCAAAGGGATAATTCTTTTAGATATAGTTGAAGAAACGGCTGTGAAATCACTTACAGTTATGCCACAATTTATTGAGAGATTACCAAAACAATTCCTTTCAATTAATCAAGCAATTGATTGGCATATGAAATTCTTATTACATAATAAACAATCAGCAGAACTTAGTGTTCCTGATCTATTAACTCGTGAATTAACTTGGAAAACTGATTTACAATTAACTACAAACTATTGGAATACTTGGTTTGAAGGTTTATCTGATAATTTTATAAATTTTAAAGGCGGGAAGTTACTTATATTATCTGAACACGAAACTTTGGATAAGAAATTAATGATTGGCCAAATGCAAGGGAAATATCAATTAGTTGTATTTAATAATAATAATGTCGTTGCGGGACATTTCATTCATGAAGATTTACCTAAACATACTAGTATTTGTATTATTGATTTTATAAATCGTAGCATAAACCCTCAAAAATTAAATCAACAAATACCTAAATGGGGTGGAACTATACATAACTAATCGACACTTTTATTACTTGATTCAATTTCAGCTTCCCTGACATTTATACTTTCAACTAATTGATCAATTTTTTTACTGGCAAAGGGGAATCTTGGATTAATTAAAAATGGTCTTAAATCAAATCTATTATCATCAGGAGAATATTGTTCTGCATGATATGCTGGAGTCATGGTTGTCATTTTATGACGATTTACAGCATAAAAGAACCAAAATCGTTTAACTTTTTCAGCAACTTGTTCAGCACTAAGATTATGTGGAGGTTGGCTCCATTCATGATAAAGTTTAATAAACATGGCCAATGGACCACATTTATTTACTTTTCTCAAAGTTCCAAATCGAGATAATTCATCATATGACATTCCCATATCTACTTCATCACTTTGTATATAATTTTCAGTTATAGGTTCTAATTCTGCTGTTGGAGTAGCAGTAATAAAATCATGTAAAATTGGTAAATTAAATTGTATTTCTGCCCAGGATATAAATCTCTTTAAATCTGTTTTAGAAATACCTCCAATTGGATTAATATCAGCTGATGAACAATCATATTTAGTTAAATATCCTCGTAAACATTCATCAACATTTGCACTACCTAATACTAAAAGTCCTGGAGTAGATTTACCTCTTGTCCAAGGTAATAATTGAGCAAATAAATAACTTAATACCATACGCAACCTAGCCTGAATGTTTTGTAATGCTAAATTCTCAGTAGAACTACCTCCAAAAATTTTAAAAATTGGTCTTTTCCCAGTAGCAACTTCAAATAATGAAATAACAGCCAAGACTAAATTATCCATATTTAAATCAACATGAAAAGATCCAATTTCTTGAGATAATTCATTTGCTCTTGTTCTTGTTTCTAGTGAGGAATTTTCTGTCCCCATAAATGAAGTATAAAATAACCGTTGAGCGATTTCTTGTGGTGTTTTAGGAATAAATTTACTATCACGAACTAACATTTGTAAATCCAGTAAAACTTGTTCATCACCAATTGCTTGTACAATTAATCTACACATCAGATGGACTATAACTGCAGTAGCACAAGAATCAATACCCCCACTTAATGGTAAGAAAAATCCTCCAGTTTTGGATCTTCTTAAATAATCCCATAACCAACATGCAGGGCCTAATGCAATTTCTTCTTCTGGTAAATGATATTTAACTGGTTGAGGAATTGTAGGAATAATCGTGGGATCAAAAATATTATCACTTGGAGATAATTCAACATTTGTTTGAATAACTTTATAATATGATTTTTGATTAACTGCTTGATTACTAGCAGATTTTTGATTTCTATAAGATCTAACATCATCTAAATCAATTGTGGCTGAAACAACTTCGACATCTTTCAAGGAAAACTGACTAGCTTGTGCTAATACATTACCATTGACAATAATTGAAGCACAACCATCGTAATACAATCTATCTCCATCACATCCCTTTTGATTAGCATATAGGTAAACCCCTCCACATTTCTTAGTAGCTTCAGTAATTAATTTAAATCTTGTATCTAACTTCCTCAATTCATGATGAGATCCACTTGAATTGGTAAAGATTTCCACCCCATCTAAACTCATAGTAATATGAGGAGATTGAGGAGTAAATAATTCTTCACAGGTTTCACAACCTAATCTAGTTTCCAAAGTTTCGATTATACAATCTCCAAATGTAACTCGAGATTGTCCAGTTAATTTTGTAATATGTTTAGGTAGTTGATATTCTTCATAATACTTGGGTCTATTCCAAGGAGTAAAATATCTCATTTCACGATAATTTCCATCATTTGCTAAGAATAATTTTGGTCTAATCAACAAGATTTGACCATTATATGAAATAATTCGACAATTATATTTAATAGATTTATGAATAATAGGAATACCAATATCTAACAAGATATCAAAAGTTTCAGGATCATTCAAGATTTGTCCATAAACTTCCCAACTATGTTCATACAAGTCATTTTCAGCAAAATGATCAAGACATCCATATCCACAAATTTCTAATTCAGGACCAACTCGAAGTCTAGCACCTTGTCGTTTAGCTTCTTTGATACTTTCAACGATTCTATCACGGTTTCCTTCAAAGTCTAAAGCCCATTGATTAAGATTACAAGTAGCAATTGTAATATACTGACCCATTATGAAAGTTGTAGTAGAAAGAGAAATCAAGATTGAAATCATCTGCAGATTTTTCTAGTGAAGTCTTTTGACTTGAGTAAATGTTGTGTCCCCTGCAGTATGCAGGAACAAATTTGCATTAGATAAATGTAACATTGTCTCTAGTTGTAGACCCATATATAGAATAGTATTGAATAAATCTAGAATTGTAGTGGGGGTTTATCCTGTGAACAATATTACTTAAAGAAATAACCAAATTGCTTTTGGCTTGGAATGAACAGGGGGTGTCTCTAAATCTTTGCTTGCTGTAAATTCAATCTTCCGCGGAGTCTCCGATACAAAAAAAAAAAGATAAGGAATTTGCAGTCAAAGAAAACTATAAGTATCCTGAACAATATCTTTGAAACTAATTCCCTTGAATTATTGTTATATCCTCATAACAAACATGCACAAACTTGAAACAGTACAAATTGAACCTTTACCTAATTTTCATTTTGGTTGTTCAGTTAAACTTCCAACATATGCTAAAAATGATCCAATTAATTTAAGCGCTAAAGATTTTCAAAAATTATATGAAGCAGTGTTTACATATTTAGTAGTTGTTATACCTGGTCAAGAAACATTAACTCCAAAATCACAATATCTTCTTACTAAGAAATTCGACAATTCAATACCTGAACCTAAAGAAGATGGTACTGGTTATGGACATGGTAAAGAGTTTAGACATACACAATCAGTATTAAGAAAAGATGGTACGTCAGTTAAATCCCAACCTCAAGTACAAATCTTGGGACAGGGTGTTTTTGAAAAAGATGAACCTGGTAATGAAAATGGTGAAACTATTAAATTAACTCATCCCTCGCATACAACATTCCATCATACTCCCTTAACTAGCAGTGAAATCAAACAGGAAAAGACCAGGTTTCATAGATGGCATATTGATAGTGCATTATATGATTTGTCGCCACCTATGGTTACTACCTTGTTAGGAATTAAAGTGCCACCAACTAGTCAAACACAAACGATTTCTTATGATGATGGCACTGGAGATGAATTGAAATTAACTCAAGGTGCAACTTGTTTTGTTAGTGGAGCTCAGGCATTCAAGAATTTATCTGATGAATATAAGGAATTTGCCTTGAATACAATAGTTGAGTATGCTCCACATCCCTATATTTTCATATCTCCTGCAAAGGCGACGTCTGATGGATTAACTATGGTTTCGGAAAACAAGGAAATGAAATTGGAAGATTTACCAGAGTGGGAACCTTCAAAAGTAAAGAAACTTCCTATGGTCTGGACTAATCCAGTGACAAAGGAACATCATTTACAAGTTCATGGATGTTGTTTATATAAACTACATACTAAAATAGGTGATACTATTAAAGCTTTAGATTTGGATGAAGCAAGAGAGAAAGTACATAAAATTATGAGACCTTCAATTTCACCTAATCAGGTATTGGCTCATGCTTGGAAACAAGGAGATTTGGTGATTTTTTATAATCGTGGTGTTTGGCATACGGTAACGGGTGAATTTAAAGGTGTGGGGTCAAATGGTGAAGATGAGAGAAGATTAATGCACCAATGTAATATTGCCAGTGGTGTAGATCCAATTACTTAAAGTGTATAGGTAATCTGGATGTATTTTTTATAGTTATATTTTGATTGTTTATTACGGAGAATGTGTGTAATTTAAAGTTACATTTGTTACTTACTTATAATAGGTTGTTGTTTTTTTCTTACCTAATACTAAATAGTAGTAAACCTCTTTCTTGGCCTGAATTGCCAATGTAAAAGACAATACAGCAAAAAATACAGGAATAAGGTCTTGTCTAAAGCCAAGAAAACAAGCTAATTTGCTAACACGAGCTGAATATTATAAACCGAGTGTTACAAGCCGAGTATTATAAACCCAGTATTACAAGCTGACCATTACAAGCCCAGTGTTACAAACCGAACGTCACATGCCAAGCGCATGACTTTCTAATTGAGTAACATTTTTCTTCCTGCGGAAACCTTCAAATTCCTCGGAAATGTTACACGGTAAATCAAACTTTCCACCTTGCTTAACCCTTTGTCGTCATTAGTGCCAATTTGTATATAGCTACATTCAATTCGCATACAGATATACATACACACTAGTAAAATATGCAATACGTTGGTAAAGTAGGGGATTATGTATATAACCAATGGAACTCGTTAAACCCCGCCACGTTATCAGGAGCAATTGACGTGATTGTGGTAGAACATTCTGATGGTTCACTACATACATCACCCTGGCATATTCGATTTGGGAAATTTCAAATGTTAAAACCTTCACAAAAGAAAGTTGATCTTTATGTAAATGATAAAAAGACAAATTTACCTATGAAATTAGGTGATGGTGGTGAAGCATTCTTTGTATTTGAATTAGATAAAGAAAATCGATATTTGTTAAGTAAAAGTGTCTTGACATCTCCTGTGATATCTCCTGTTTCTTCTCCTGGTTCTTCTCCTGGTGGATCTCCAATTACTCATGCACAATCTCCACCTAATATTCCTGATGATTTGGTTTCAAATTTAGATTTAAATATTGAAGATAAAATAAAATTGTCTGATATAAATCCATTACGTTCAAATAGTCCTGCTCCTTCGATTCATCTGAAAATTGCTATTGAAAGTGCTAAAAAAGTGACTCAAAAATTAAATATTCCTTGTAAAATAGATATAAATGGTGATATGGTGATTGATATTGATGGTTATAAACCAACTTCACAAAAAAATATTGAAAATTCAGAAGAATTATTTAAAAAAGTATTTATGGAAGAAATTGAAGCTTCACATGATAATAATCCTTTAGAACATGTTTGGGATAAAATTATAACCAAAGATGAGAATGGAAGTATTAGAATATCTAATGTACCTGAACTATACAATGGACAGGATATTGATGATGAAATTTCTTTGAATATCAGCCCAAGTACTTCCACATCATCAGGAACTACTACAACTGGAGATTCAGATAAACTATATTTTAAAACTCTTCGATTAACTTCAGAACAATTACAAAGTATGGGATTACAATATGGTGAGAATTCACTAAGATTTAAATCAAGTGAAAGTAATGCTCAAGTTACTGCTTCATTGTTTCTTTGGAAATCTACAACACCAATAGTAATATCTGATATAGATGGAACTATAACTAAATCAGATGCTCTTGGGCATGTACTTAATTTAATTGGTCGTGATTGGACTCATCCTGGTGTAGCGAAATTATTTCAAGAAATTTTTCAAAATGGGTATAATATAATATATTTAACTGCTAGGTCAGTAGGTCAATCTGATGGAACTAGACAATATTTACAAGGGGTTAATCAAGAGGGAATAAAATTACCTCCTGGACCTGTGATTCTTAGTCCTGATAGAACATTCGCTGCTTTACGACGAGAAGTAGTTTTAAAAAAACCAGAAGTTTTTAAAATGGCATGTCTTTCTGATATTAGAAATTTGTTCTTTCATCATATAGGAGAAGAAGATGTTGATCAAGATTCCGAAGAGACTCCTTTTTATGCTGGTTTCGGAAATAGAATAACTGATGCTATAAGTTATCGATCAGTTCATATTCCAAGTCATCGAATCTTTACGATAAATCCTGATGGAGAAGTTCATATGGAATTATTAGAATTAGCAGGTTATAAATCTTCATATTTACATATTAGAGAATTGGTTGATCATTTTTTTCCCCCAGTTAAAGAATATTCTTCTTGGAATACATTTTGGAATGATAATCAATTAAATGATTATATGAAAACTCATGGAAGTGCAAATGAACCAGTCACAGATTTCCCCTCACCAAGGTGTCCTGGATCTCCAAGAAGTATAAATGAAGAATTTTTTCGAACTGATGAAAGATTTACTGATGTTAATTTTTGGCGTGAACCTATTAATTTAGAAGAATTATCTGATCTGGAAAGTGATGTCAAACCACCAAGTTCACCTAAATCACCTGCAAATGAAAAAAGATTTGATTCGGAAATTATTACTTCTGAATCAGTAGTTACTAGAAGTAGAGCATCAACTTTGGAAACAACAAACACAACAAGTTCATTTACATCACCATTGAAAAATTTTATGACTCTTGGTAAGAAAAATGAACCTCGAGAAAATGTTGATGAAATTGAACCTCCGGCAATTGAAGATATTAATCCTAGTGATTATACAGAAGATGATTATACTGATGATGATTATGAAGACGATTATGATGATGATGATTATGAAGAAGAGGAAGAGGAAGAGGAAGACTATGAAGACGATTATGAGGATGAAGATTATGATGAGGATGAGGATGTGGAAAAATTGGATGAACAACTTGAAAAGACTACACTTGATGAAGAGAAGTTAGGGGAAAAGCCTGTTGGATTTGTCAAGGCAAGTGATATATAGGAATTTTCAAGTAAATTTATTTAACAAAAAGTTATCTATTCTTTTAGTGCAAATAGAAATAAAAATCCGGATGTGTATAAATGTTTAACGCTTGATTTAACATGCCACAATCTGCCCAGCACTTAGCTGAGTATATCATAATAAGTTTTGTTGGTTGCTTAATTATACAAGATTTGTCGAATATTTGGATACTTTTAACAATTTTGCAACCATATATTAATGACTTATTCTTTTTATTGTTGTTGTCCTACTTTCTTCTTCCATACTCCCAGTCCCATATGCTGTACGTATGCATTTGGATCAGTAAATTTACCATTCAGCTTCTCTCTT
>KI547140.1:580971-618001 GCA_000497715.1 Spathaspora arborariae UFMG-19.1A
GCCAATGTCAGCATATATACCACCATAAGCAAACAATATTAAATATCTTGAAAAATCACATTTAAGAATGCTTTGAGGCATAATATTATAAGCATGGATAATTTCAGGAATATCGGCATATAATTCTGTTACCATGGTATCGCATTCCTCATTTGTTTTCACAATATGTTCATATTCTGGATTTGTATCAATCCAAGTTTGTCTATATGATCAGAAAGGTTCAGGGAATTCATCATCATCAAGTCCTACTTTCCACATTTGCCAAAGTCTTTTAGGAATAGGTAATGTAGGATCATAGGGGAATAATGTTTCCAATTGTTGGAGAACTTTAGATTTTGCAGGAAGTTTAGGTGGTTGCAAAGGTTGAAAGTGTAATCCGTTTTCTCTATACTCAGGATTTTGTTCTAACTCTGAAAGGAATTGATCCTTAGGAGAGACTTGGTAGGCAAAATAGGAGGCTGAGGATCCTGGTAAATTACTTAATCTGTAACCTGAAAGAGAATAAAACAATACCACCAAGGTGGCCAATCCGGTAATAATCTTTAACGCAACTACGTGTTTTAACATGATTAGTTAGGAATGTAAGATTATAAGCTGAAGAAGTGAAATTTTTGTCAAAAGGTTAGAATTATTGGATTGCAGCGATCTTTAATACTACCATGATCATCTGTTTAAAGAGTTCAAACGTGATTGTAGCTTTTTTCTGGTCATAAAATTACGTATTCTTTTATTATTTTTTAAGACAAGAGCTTTTTATAACCATTTATGGTGTGATCTATTTCATGAATATGTACAATCAAAGTTGTAATAAAATTGTATTCTTGGAGTGACAAGAAAAGAAAAAAATACTTTTTCCAATCCAGATGGAGAAAATATATTTAAGAATAATTTGACAAGAACATAAATAGAGTAGAAGTTCCAGAAAGATCTCGTAATCATGATTTAAACCTTCTCTTTTTAGTTAAATCTAGATCTCGATTTTAACTTTATTTGCCAAAGTGCCACAAGAATACACACACCCAATACTAAGGTTAAACTATACGACTGAACATAAAGCTTAAGAATTCTCGTTCTAGAAAGATTCTCTACCCAAGAAACAGTAGAACCTTTTACCAACAGAAGAAGCTTCAATATAACCCTATAACTTTACCAGTATAATAATGCTACCATATATTGATCACAAAGTAAAGGGAAACAGACCAAGATTACTTATACCACTAATAGTTTTTTTCAGCTATCTTAATTCTGTTTATTACCTTTCATACAACCTATTCGAAAAAATCTTGCAATCTGATATTTCAAAAGACACATTCATCAGTTCATATAATACTGAACAAACTCGGAAAGTTATTTTGTTTCCAAGTTATTTTCCTAGTGAATATGAGGAGGAGCTATTGGAGTATTCTGAGAATTTACTAACCGTACCTGAAACTGATTTTCATATTCTCAAATATAAGAGTAGAGTACACAGTGCAAATGAAAGATCTTTAAGGTATGCCAAGAATTCGAACTACACTCTCCAAGAAACAAAGATATACAATTCTATCGCTGATATAGATGGTCAAGATCAATGTAAATCAATATCAAACAACATTTTTCTTGAAGTGTCACAACATCAAAGCTTGAACACAGATTTATATAAAATCGTTAATCAACTGCTATCCTCTGACTATTTACAAGAATACGACAAGCACTTCAACGATATTCGAAAACAACTTGAAGCACGGACTACCGATAAGCATTGGTTTAAGTTTGGAGGAAGTTCAGTTTACTTGCAAAATTATGGCGTACATTTCATGGTTTCAAGAATTTCTTATACTCCTTCAGGTTTAAAACACAAGGCAGCTTTTTCATTCCTATATGCACAAATATTTGATGAAACATGGAACGAAATCTCTGATATTGAATTAATTGTTCCTACAAATAATTCAAATACAACCGAAGATCAAGAACAAACATTCTAATGAATAAACTATCCTTCTATAATTCCAATACCTGCATATAATGGATATTTGAGTTATTTAGGGCCAGAAGATCCAAGAGTAACATTAATAAAGTCAGAGAAAGGGTATATGGAACCGGTCGTTATATTCAATGCATATGGTGAAGTTCGTAAACCAAATACCAAGAAAATAGAATATGAAATAAAGCGACATATGCATTTATCCTGGGTATGGCAACGACAACAAAGTAAATTAATTCCTAGTGAAATTGGCCAAACAATAAATAGAGTGTATTGTCGCACAGTTGCATTAAGACGTCAAGGAAAACTTGTAATGGAAAAGAATTGGACTCCTTTGTTTAGTTTTCATGAACGTGAAAAATATGGATATGACAAATACATGTATATTGTATATCGTTTTAATCTTGAAATATTAAAATGTCCACTTGAAGATATAAATGAAGGTCGAAGTAACTGTGCCTCTGTATACAAATCTGGTAAAAGTGCTACCGTTGGTCCTTTTAGAGGAGGTACACCTTTGGTCAATATCAAGCACCTATTAAACTCCTACATTGAACAATATCCTGGTTTAAAATCCATACTACATGATATTCCTGCAGAACGAGAAATTTGGATTGGATTTGCTCGAGCTCATTTAAAACAATGTGGATGTGGTGATTCAATGTATCGCCCTAATATAGTCATGCTTGTGAAAAACAACGATCAATTCATAGTCTCCCAAGTATCGCCATATATGTCACTTAATATGCTGATGATTCCGTGGAATCCATCTAAACCAACTTCACTATGTACAGGAAGAAATGTAATGATTCCTAACGGTATTTCACAATGGATGATTGATCAAGATAGATTTGGCAATTTTGAGGATTATCTAACATTAACTATTTCAAGAGGGGATGTGACTGTGGATTCGCTTCATATTCGGGGTTTACTTTTCCAATTGTTGCAAATAATAATAAAGTATTTTTTGGTGAAAATTTGGATATTGGAAATAACGTAAATATTATTGACTGTGCTTTGGAAAGTTCCTTACAATTCTGCAAGGAATATGGGGAAGAAAGGAAGTTAATCGAACCTTTTGGATAGGTATTGATGTTTAAGTTATAGAATTAATTTCTTGTATCTAGAATGATTTATTTTATAGATATTTTTGCATTCCTAGAAAGTTTCAAACCATCAATAGTATAATTTGTTTAATGTTTAGATATGAATGCTCTAAACTTTAATTCAAGCTAGCTATATGTAGTACTTTTTTGTTACAGGGAAAATTGTTCAAGAAAATGATTGTGGTGCAAAAAGTATATTTTAAAGTTGCGAAAAAAAAAGTTCATTTTGTAAACACATACTTTTTCCTCTAAAATTAAATACAAAGAATGGTGTATTTAAACAAGTTTGCCTTCTTAGCTCTGTTATCAGGTCCTGTTGTCTCTCTGATCATTTCAAAACCACCAATTGAAAGTGGAAATATTGCAGATGTGAATTATAACAATACCAATCTTGAAAATATAAGTTTTGAAGAACCACAACACAAATCATTAGAACAATCATCAAATGAAATAAAGATTAAATCTCAAGGAAAATCAATTATTAAAGAGACAACCATTCTAACTTTACAAAATTCAATTACAAATTCAACTGTAAATATAGATCCCGAGTTTGTGGCTCAAGGTAATCCAAGATGGCATATAGGTTCTGGTGTTTACATAAACAAAGAAGTAGATTATGGAGATTGTGATGATTCTGAAAGTGATTGGTCTGGTTCTAGTTCAGATTCTGATAGTGATTCTGATGGGAAAAAGTTTTGGTTTTTGAAAGTTAGAGATAATGACTTTAATCAGGTTAAAGTTCCTGTTTATCCTGTACAACAATGAGTTAAAAGGAATATTGAACAATAATATTTAATTGTCCTTGAACTATTAGATTTTGAAGTTTAACTAGGTGTTGTTAATAGTTTAGATTTGATTTTGTATTAATTTAAATATCTTGTTTTTAAGACTAATTGTAAGTTCATTACTATGGATTTCATGTATCGCGGTAGTTTTGCCAGGTTTATGTCAAAGGATTGCTTCACAATTTGACAGAGAAAAAAAAAAACAATCATTTGAGAGATAACAACAAAAAGACACACACAAACTAATACATTTTACATATCTACTTACTTGAATCTACTATATTCCTAGTTGATCAATTCTTATGAAACTGTATTGACGTAACATGTTTCGACGAATCAAACAGAAACTTGCATATTGGCTTCTTGCTTTGCTATTTGCCCTTACATTTATACAACTATTATCATATAGCAAAACCGGTATACTAACCCGATTCAGATTTGCATATGGAGCCCTGAGCTTTAAAAATCAAATTTTAAAGAATCAAGTAGTGTTTCCACGAGGGCTATCTATAGAAAATGACGATATTAATACATTTGTCAACAAAAACCCACAATTTTTCAATAAAGCTTTGTTGAATTATCCAAAATTCATCCAAGCTAGTCAAGTCAGTGAATCAACTTCACAAATTCATTCACGATATTTTCCTTATGATTTTACTATTTTCAATTCGATTAATGATATAGGTTTAGATTTAGAACAATGTGATGCCAAGTTAAAATCCACTCCACAAGTTCATATAGATAAAGCTGTTCATTTGCAGGTATCCTTAACTGATATATTAACCCAGGTATACCACGAGATGAAATCTGGGAAGAATCCTTACTACAATGAATTAGCTCCTTTTGTATTACCTGAATTAGAGTTACAATTAGAATTAGATGTCATAGATAGATTTTGGTATCGTCTTGCTGGAAGTTCTGTTTGGCTTGAACAATATGGAGTTCATTTCATGATTTCAAGAGTCATTTATAGTCCTTCAGGAGGAAGGAATCAACCAATTATGTCCTTAACATATGCGCAATTATTTGATAAAAATTGGAATGAATTAATAAACACAAAATTGTTAGTTCCTACAAATAGTTTAAGATCTGATAAACAAGACAAGGAACAAAAATTCAAGATTTTAAATTTCCCCTGTTTTTTGCCAATACCGTTTTGGCATGATTATGATAATGTATCGGGAAAATATTATGGTCCTGAAGATCCCAGATTAATTATGGTGAAAAATAAGAATGGGTATCAAGAACCACTTATTATTTTCAATGCATATCATCGAAAATTAATTAATTTTGATGATGATGATGATACACATCTTCTTATGAAGACTGATTTCTATCGATCCATGTTTATTTGTTGGCCCTGGCAATTTCAAAGAGGAAAGGAGAATGTAGAAGGAACAAAGAATCCAGTTTATGATACAAATTTATACAATCGAGTAGCAGAATTACGAATTAAAAGTTTACAAGAAGTTAAAATTCAAAAGAATTGGACTCCTCTAACAAGTTATGAAGATCAACTTAAAAATGGATACGATAGTCATATTCAGTTTATTTATCGGTGGGCTAATTTAGATGTTATTAAATGTGATTTGACGGGTGATAATGTTGGAGAGTGTTCATTTACTTTTAGAGTAAATGATTTATTAGCAACCAAGAATCAAGTTGGTCCACTACGTGGAGGAACTCAATTGGTTAATATAAACCATTTACTTGCATCTTCAGGATTCTCCGTTAATAAATTCATTGTTCCAAATCGAGAAATATGGGTGGGATTTGCTCGTGCGCATATTGATGAATGTGGATGTGGGAAGGCGATGTATAGACCTAATTTAGTGGTTATTACGAAAGATACAGTAAAAGTTGGTACAACAGGTACTCCCTTATTTGGATCGAAGGATCGTCCCAAAGTTATTTATCGAGATCTATACCGAATCACCCATATCTCCTCATCTCTTTCGTTAATAATGGAAGTGATTGGATGGGATTTACACAATCCTGCTGAATTATGTCATACTTCAAATATTTTAATCCCGAATGGTGTCTCATCATGGACAGTTAACTCGTTAGAATCTGATAATGATAAATGGAAATCTGAAGATTATTTAACATTATCCTTATCCATCAGTGATTTCACAGTTCATAAAGTGAACATTCGCGGTTTATTACAAGCATTATTGAATATTCCAGATAAATCATTATTCTTGCAACCTTCTGATCCCGACCTTGAAACCAAAAAACGAATTCCTAAGGAATTGAAACGAAAATTATACATTCCTGAAGTAACTGAAGATATCGAAGATTATACAGTATTACCTGGGTTTAACAATGACAATATCGTATGTGCATTACAAGGATCAGTTCAATTCTGTTATGAGTATGGACAAGCACATTTGGCTAACAAGAAAGCTAATACCAAAATTTATCTGGGATTTTCATGGAATAATGATGATGAAGAAGAGGAAAAGGATTTTTACGATGTTCCAAAGGGAAGATATTTGAGAATTATCGATCGAATGAAAAAAGATATTCAAGTAAGGAAATGGATATTGAGGAAGAAATTGAAAAGGAAACTTAAACAGAAGTAGTAGTATATATAGATTAATGAATGAACCTATAAAATTGGAAATTTCACTAATCCTCTACATTGTAGAATTGAGTTAGTGTCATGTTTCAAAATATAAAAAGCTAGGAGTACGTTGCAAAGAAACAAAAAGAAATAGCTCCGACACCGGGAATCGAACCCGGATCATGGCATGGAGAGTGCCATGTGATAGCCATTACACTATGTCGGACTAAAATTTTTGATTGAAAATCTATAGTTTGTGCGGCTGTGCTGAGTATTTGTCACGTGATTGGTTTTGTTTGATTAGATAACTTGTCACTCAGTCTTAAAATGTATGTTTTCTATATTCTAGTATTTCTTATAGGCTTAATTAATCAGCATATTTAGTTTTTCTTCCAATTAAACTTTGTGACATGAGATATCTTGGGTTTTAATTTTTTGTAATTTTCTCAATTTTTTTGAAATTTTACCACAAAACTATTACAATCTTTTTTTTTGCAACTATTGTCTCAAACAATCTTTTCTGTATTTTTCCTCTTTCTACTCCTATAACTATCAACTAGCTATCTTAATCAACAATGCCTATTGAATTAATTGTTTCTCCAATCATGAGACCCGTGGTCCGTGCTAAATCCATTTTATTCAGTCCTCATAGAAGAAGTTCCCGTTATATTCCCACCATCAAAGAACTTCCTAAAGAAAATATTTCTCAATATGCTGTATTAAAAAGATTTGGTTCTGGTTCCAAAACATTTGATGTGTTTGATACTAATCAAGGTGCAAACCCAATTGGTCCTGAAAATCCTAGTGAAAGCGTATTTTGGTTTACTCGTTCAAGAGCGGTTAAAGGTGCTTACCGTATGTATTCAAGAAGTATTTCTGGAACTGGTCCCAATGGCGAAGATGAACCTATTGCTGATGTCAAGGCTGGTCTTAGAGGTAATGTGTTATTAATGAGAGCTCCTCAAGGTGCTGCTGCTGAATTAGGTTGGCATGTTATTAATCATCGTGTTGATGCAATTGACAGTTATAGAATGTTTACATTAGCTAATGGAATCACTTATCAATGGACATATAGAGGAAAATGGTTAGAGAGAGTACACAATTTAGGTGAAAAGGAATCGGAAATTAGAGAAAGAATTGGACAAGTTATTCCTAATGGGTTAGCTGGGTTCACTTTATTAATTGATGAAACTAAAATACCAAGAGAAATTGCTTTAAGTACGGCATTATGTTCATATATTGATCAATGGAATACTAATATTGAAGTTGGAGGGATCTATTATCCAAGACAAAAGGGTCAAGTTCGTTGGAAGAGAGATTGAACAGGTGAAGTTTTCAACAAATATGGAAATCATAGCTGATATTTTTTGGTTAGTTTAATTTATGGTTATGCTTTTTAAGTTATGTAGTATTGGTTTATTGTCCTGACCTTACCAAAAGTTTTTCACCTTCTAGAAATGCCTAACAATGATTTTTTGAGTTTACGAGAAACGGAAACCCAATTCCCAATTTTGTCGACTCATTTTTTTTTTGCGCATTTAGATAAGGTGGGGAAATTGCGATATTGGTACTCGGTTGCCGCGAGTAAACTTTGACATATTTAAGGGGATCCAATTATCCTTTAAATCTAAATCTCCCCTTTTTTTTTCTTTATTACTAAATCAATTGTCGTTGCCAAGATGTATAGAGCTATTAGACCAGCTAGTCAATTGAAGAAAATTTCAACTCAATCCAAGAGATTTGTTTGTTCCAAATACTTCCCTCAAGAGCCATTAGGGCCAATTGTTCAAACTTCTCTGATTCCAGGTCCAGTTTCTAAGAAATTAAACAATGAATTAGGTGAAGTTTATATGAATAGTGCCACTTACTTTGTTGCTGATTACTTTTGTTCTGTTGGTAACTATATTAGTGATGCAGATGGGAATAAATTATTAGATGTTTATTGTCAAATTTCTTCAATCCCACTTGGTTATAATAATCCTGAATTAATCAAAGCTGCTCAGTCGGAGGAAATGATTAGTTCAATTGTCAATCGTCCTGCTTTGGCTTGTTTTCCTTCCACAAATTACAAACAAATCCTTGAAGATGGTATATTGGCTGCTGCCCCACCTGGTTTAGACAAGGTTTGGACTGCATTGAGTGGTTCCGATGCAAATGAAACTGCTTATAAAGCTGCTTTCATGTATGCCCACCTGAAAAAGAGAGGAGCAAGTGGATTTACTGCTGAGGAAATGAAATCAGTCATGGAAAACAAAACTCCAGGTGCTTCTGATATGGTTATTCTTTCATTCAATAAAGGGTTCCATGGTAGATTATTTGGATCATTATCTACAACTAGATCTAAGGAAATTCATAAATTGGATATTCCAGCATTCCCTTGGCCAAAAACTCCCTTCCCAGAATTGAAATATCCATTGAATGAACATGTAGCTGAAAATAAAGCTGAAGAAGATAGATGTTTACAAGAATTGGAAACAATAATTAAACAATCTCCTAAAAAAATTGCTGCTTTGATTGTTGAACCAGTCCAAGCTGAAGGTGGTGATAATCATGCAACACCATATTTCTTCCAAGGAGTTCGTGACTTGACAAAGAAACATGATATTATTTTCATTGTTGATGAAGTTCAAACTGGGGTTGGTGCTTCAGGTAAATTCTGGGCTCATGAGCATTGGAATTTGACTACTCCTCCAGATATTGTTACTTTTTCCAAGAAATTCCAAGCAGCAGGATTCTATTTCGGAAACCCTGAATTACAACCTTCTCAACCTTATAGACAATTCAATACTTGGTGTGGTGATCCATCAAAGGCTATTCTTGCCAAGGCTATTTATCAAGAAATAGTAAAGTCAGATTTGGTTAATCATACTGCTAAAGTTGGTGATTATTTATATTCTAATCTTCAAAGTATTCTTGGAAAATTCCCAGGTAAAGTTTATAATTTAAGAGGGGAAAATTTTGGTACATTTATTGCTTGGGATTGTGCTAGTGCTGATATAAGAAATCAAATATTATTAAGTTGTCGTGCTAAGGGAATTAATATTGGTGGTTGTGGTGATGCTTCTATTAGATTAAGACCAACTTTGTTGTTTGAAAAGAAACATGCTGATATATTACTTTCGGTTTTGGAAGATGTATTCAAAACTTTGTGATTAGTTAAAATAGTATAAAATGAAAAATTGTTTCTATAGCCAAGATTTTGTAACTGTAAACTTTGTTAATGGAACGGTGTGATTTCTATTGATAAATGCGAATATTACCCTATCTTAACATCCAATTGGTATGTTCCAGCAGTTACTATATGATCTGATCATTTTGAACGATTGGTGTACATGTAACACAAAGTTATGTTTTCAAATTTACTCCCTAATCTCGGCAAAAGTAGAATTATGCAGTGTGCTGTCCACTGAATCCAGATATAGAATAAAAAGGTATGAAAAATACATAGGAAATAAAATACAAATTGCTGAGGAGGAGATTAAATCTTGCGGGTATAAAATAGGAAAATTAGGCGAAAGCTACAAGTCAACTAATTCAAAAAGACAACAAATAACACTTGATGAGTCAAGATTACTTGAAAACTGAATGTGCCAAGAAATGAATTCAAAAAGCAATACCTGCAAAATAAACAAATATGGTTGAGAAATGTTATATATAATTCCTGCTTACAATCACAGAATTCGAAGATACACCTTCAGTCTGATAAGATGAAAGAATAATGAAAATGACATGAAATTACATGAAATTACATGGCCATGACAACTGTTGCAAAAAATCTTGCAGTTCAAATTCTTATTTGTGGGTTTAGCGCAAAAACTAACAGCTAAATACGTAAGCATTAAGTATTACAGCTTTTCAACCCAAAAAGAAATAACTTACATTGATCAAATCAAAACCATGGATTGTGGAAAATGCAACACAAACCAAGAATATTTTTCTTTTTCTTTTTCTTTGCATTTTGTTAGTTTAGAGAACACCGTTAAATCCGCAGAATCTAGATTTCTTGTTCAGTTTCTTTTTCTTTTCTGGAGAAGTTTAAAAATCTTGTCAACAAGTCTTGTTAGATGTTATAATATATAGTTAAGTATAGTAGGAGTTCCCTTGGCACAATTCATGGATATCCTTTAGTAACGGAACTTCCTATCTGGGATGAAAGTTTGCGCTTCCTTCCACCACTAGGAAATGCTTTTTCCGCAGTGGTAAATAAACAAACAGTCCCCAAACATATAAGCATTGAGGTCTTTTTTTTGCATTATTTTTTTAAAAAAATCCGCCTGCCGCCTTGGCACACTTAATCCATCAAATGGGAATACAGAATTGACCTTTGTTCCTTTTTTTTCTACAGTTCCGCGTCCATTCTAAGACAACCAATCATTTGGAAACATACTAGTTGCAATATTTAATATAATACATTATGCATCATACGAAAATAACCTTATATATCAATAGCTCAAAGCTTAAGGATTGGATTTCTCGTTTATTTTTTTCTATTTCTTTTACGGTTCTTGGTCCAACTTCTATTTTGATTCTCCTTGGTTGGGTACATAGGCTCCTAACTATACAACAAAAAAAAAGAAAAAAAAAAGAAATAACTTTAATCCTTGCCCCCTCGCATCGCCCCACGTAGTATTTTTGTTTTTAATCTCAGAATTATTATTGTTCCCAAGCTAATCTTGTTCATTTGAATTTCAACTTGGTTTTGGTTTTACTTCCTTCTACCACTCCTATTAACTTTCCTTTTTAATTTATCCTTTCTAGGTTCTCGCTTTCAACCCCCCTTCCAGTATATTCGTTATGTCCTGTGTATTATATTAAACAACAAGACCACGTAGCAAGAATAAGAGAAGAAGCAAACAAATTTGAAAACCTGGAGCAAACGAAACCAAGAGATAGACTAAGAAATATAAAGGAAGTATTTACCACATAACCTTTTTCGTTCTATTTATTCATACATCTAAAAAAATGTTGGGTAGATTGTTTAAACAAAACACTACCAATCCTCAAAACACCCACCATCACCCTCATCATCATCATCACCACTATCATAGTCACCATACCCTGGTAGGAAATATATCCAACACTGTAAATCAACAGATACCAGATACCCCCCTCCTATCTCCTTCAGGAAATTACGAAGATTCTTATTCTAGAGAAATACTATATGGAACACATAATGCTAATCAACTTAAACCATATCAATTTAATAATAAACTTTTTCGAATAATAATATCCCAAGATGGTGGGAATCTACGTTCAAAACAAGTACTATATGATTCAGCTGTTGAACCCCAATCACCCCCTTTACCAGCAACACAACCTGTGACCATGTCAACTTCATCTTCAAATTCCACTTTAGTGTCACCAGTAAAAACAAAATCCCTCAATACAAGGAATATAACTACTTCCAAATTGTATCATAATGTATCCGACTTGAATGATTATATGTTTGGATGTGGATTACCTTCAAATGAAACTCACTGTAATACAAAAATTCACGTTTTACCGCAAATTAACAATTCAGTTGGTGCACATGATTGTACTATTTTAATAACTCGTTTGTTTTCTATAAGTGATTTAGAATTATCGGAATGGTCCCCGTTATCTTCTTCATTAGCATCACAAAGTAATGATTGGATACCAACACCGGCGCTACCAATAAAAGAATCTAATATAAAGAAATATCCATTTAAGCATGGAAAGGACAATACAACTTCAAAAACAAACAATTTCATTAATAGTCGGTTTTCTATTGGGGTGGTAATACCATTAGAGTCAGTTAGTAGTATTAACGATGTTATATTTAACAATTGGCATGAAATATCTCACTATTTGATTATTTTACAAAAGTTAGTATATCGAAAATTAATGGTTCATCTTAATCTGGGTTTTAATTATGATAATGATAGTAATATAACTGGATGTCAATTTTTGGTTAATAAACGAATTCAATTCCCCAATTATATTTTACATGGTGATTTTGATATTAATTCCCAGTTATACAAACTTATAAAATCTATACATTACAACTTTAATCTTCCTAAATTAATCAATTCCAATTATTTAATGAAATCTTCAATATTGAATGAATCTCACCAATACAACCCAATGTTGATAAATTGGGTATTGGAGATTTTAAATTGGTTAGAATTCAAGGAAGGTAAACAAGCTACAGCAAATTACAATTATAATTCTTCATTTCTTCACCTGAATTCATTATTAGAATATGGAATGTCAAATAATAATCCCAATCCCAATACTAATACATTCCTTGCTAGTTTACTAGCATTATTGATCCCTTATAGAGAACTGTTGAGTACAAAGCCTTATTTCAATGTACTTGGTAATTGTCGTGAAGTTACGAGAGTTATTGTTATGACGGGAAACCCTGTGGTGGCGAAAAAATTGGTGTTTATATTGAATGGAATGATACCAAATAATCAAAAAATAGAAGAAGTTTCCAATTGTACCCAAATGTATGATAATACATTCGAAGAAGAAAGTATTGTGAAACAAGAAAAGGAACAAGCATTTTCAATTTCAACATCTCCTGCAAAATCTTTATCTCCAATGATCAGTACCACCAATGGAATCTTACCAATTCCTATAAAACAAAACACTACTACTAATGAGACTGCCGCCAGTGTATTTTCCCGATCAGGAGACTCTTCTTCTGACAACTCATTATGTGTGAAGTGGGATATACCAAATAAATCCACAGCTTCTATTCCAACTACCAATAAAAGCCGAGTCGAGACAGCTGCCGTTGGTATTCCTATAGTGACAACAAGCAGTACAAATTCCACCATGACACATCAACATTCAGTTCAATCCAAATCATCGATATCTTATTTATCGTCTTCATTAAATTCTTCATATTCCTCATCACAATCACTTTATTCATTATCAAAGATTGGTGGTTCATTTATGGATAAGTGGAAAAATTCATTTGGAAGTTTTTCAAGTAATCCATTAACTCCGACTCATGGACCTAATAATAATCAGAATACAGGAGGTTATTTTGATACGGGAGAGAGCACACAGCAATGTGGTAGTTTATCGAAGAGAAACTCAATTCAATCACTCAGAACTCCATCTCCAGCATTAGAAATTGATGAATTTAATTGGAATCCTCATTCAAAACCAATAAATATAAACAATAATTCAATTTCAAGTAATTTAACTCATGGTATCGGTATAAATAAATTATCAAGAACTCAATCAATGTATGATTTATACAATATGAACAGTTTAATGAATGTTATGAACGAGGAAACTGATTCTCTTGACTCGTTGAATGAATCAAGTCAAGAATCTACAACTTTGCAACCACAACCAACCACACCAATGGTCTCAACTCCAGCTTCACCAACCACAAACACCAATCCTACGAATAATACATTGGAGATTAAGCGTACAAAGACCAGTGTATTCACACCTTTGATCAATGATAATTTAATTAAAAATGTTGATGAGCATAACAAGAGCTCAATTAGACTGAAATGTCATGCAATTATGCACATGGGTAAAAACCGTACTAAAAAATCAATGGATAATGAAGGAACATTAGAGATTAAAAAAGTGTCTGACACAGATGAAGATGTAGTATTCAAACATAAGGCATTATTGTCTTCAGTGGCATTTTCTGATGAATTTAGACCTGAGTTTAGTGTACAATCATGTCCAATAAATCCAAAATTAGAGCAACAAGTTATGAATACTATGAAGAATGATTTATTATTTTATCAAAACAATTGTAATTATGATACAATCATTACAAGAACCGTATTTATAAGTTTACGAGCACGAGAAATCAAATTGATTGAAATGAATCTTCAAAACCCCCCTTTAACTAATCTATCATTAAATGAAGGTACTATGAATGGTTATGGTTCTTCAACAACTTCTAATTCATATATTTCTGACCAACATAACAGTGCAAGTAGAAGGAATTCAACAGCTAATAGTAGTTACAAAACAAGAATCAAGAAAGTGTACACTCCCACTAAGAATTTAGGCAACCAGGAGTTGATTAATCAAGTTGAACAAGTATTGGATGAAATAAATCAATTATTTACTATTCAATTGCAATTGTTTCAAGATAAAAAGACTAAATCTAGTGGAATCGAGTTTCATAATAGATTATCGAAATTGGTCATGAGTTTATTGGAATAAAGGAAGTTTATATTATTTAATTTTGTATTTTTATTCTTATTATATTTTTTTATAGGCTTTAGAAAGGAGAATGGGAACATTTTATTAATTTAATTCTTGTAGTAGAGGTTCTTTACTATATCTGTAGACAAAATGTGGGAAGGTATTCTCATAATCGCGACTTTTTTTTGCAGCCAGAAAAAATAGTCAAATAAAAATACAAAGACTCTAGATTCATCATTAAAGGATTGTTTATAAAATACATACATACGGGACCTATTTATCAAAAACACATTTTCTCCTGTTTACATAAGCAAGCGAAAGTAGCAATACATACAACAAAAATCAACAAAAAGGCAAACATTCCAATATAAAACGGAGGTTGGTAATAAAACATAAAAATATAAGTAAGCTTGGCGTTTTCTTTCAAAGTAAAACCCTAAAATTATTTCTATAATCTATAATCCAATATTGGTGGATAATAATTGTGGGTTGTACTTTTGTTCACTCAAGAATATATCTTCATTAGTACAATATCCAAGGTTGTTGCTATTGTCAGGAGCTCCCAAGGCAGCTGAAGCAACTATGGGGTTACTATTGAGATCACCGGGACCAAATTCAAAAGTAACATTAGAGTGGGTTGATCCCATATTTCTTGAAGAATCGGAATAAATATCACGACCAAGGTCGAATTCTGGGGGTATTTGAGCAAAATCTTGTTGATTAGTAGTTTGAGTATCAAATAAACTTTGTTGTGCTGTTACAGAACCAACATTTAAATCGGTGAGATTGTTACTCAAAATTGCTGATGTTCCTGTTCGGGATAATTCAGGGAGTGAAAATGCCCGTGAAGGAAAAATATCATCTGAAGGCATAAGTGGAACTCCACCACTATACATATTATAATTGTTGCTAGTACCTAATTGAGTTTGTAAATCGGGAGCAACTATAAGATTAGGTATACTGGAAGCAGAACTAGTAGATTCTATAGCTTGTGTAGGAGTCATTGTTGTATACTGAACTGACTCATTTGGTGGTGTTATCATCTGAGGTTGATAACTCGGTTGTTGTTGTTGTTGGAAAGGACTTGGATTGAAGAAGCCGGTTTTAAATAATATTGGAGTTTCTTCTAACTTTGCTCTCTTGTAAGGAGAACTTTGTTGAATTTTGGGAGAAGTTACAAGACTAGCAGGATAATCTCTTGTAGAAGACACAGGACGTGATTGACTAGATGAACTCAAAGGTGAGTTATATACAGGTGCTTCTTGGAATGTTGTATATTCTCCACTTTTTTCAACCTTCTTTAAGAAATCAAAACATTTGTCACCATAAGTCTTTGGAGTTAAACCAGTAACTGACTTGAATACTCTATGAAAATGCCAAGCACTCAACTTTGATTTTGCTGCCAACTCTTTAAAACCAAGAACACCACCTCTTCTCCGTCTCCGGCGTTTCTTCTTGCCATTAGAAGCAGTATTATCTTCAGCTTCTGGGGATCCCGTGATTCTAGATTGAGGTTGGAATACACTCACAGCAGCAGCTAGAGCCAAATGACGACAAGCCAAATCTACCAATCTGTAATGATCGGAATCATTCTTGGACAAAGGAGTAGATTCCAAATCCTTGGAATGTTTCCCTTGACTATTGAATATAGGTAAAGAATATCTATGTTGGTTATAGTTACCATCATTAGTAATAACATTATTAATTGTTCTAAGAATCTGTTCTTCATTAGCTCTTTTAGATTCCAAGATATTCTCTTTAATTTTTTGGGTATTATACTCTTCGTCTTCATCCAATAAAGGAGGCATAAACCCGATTTGACTATTAATAGTAGAAACACACTTGATTAATAATTCAACATCAACAACTGAACTATGACATGGATCACAGAAATCACAAGCAACGTAGCCCAATCCAAGTGCATCAGAGGGAGAATCGACAAACTTAATCTCTTGTCTTAAGTTTGTAATAGGATAAGCATCACAATCTGGCCGACAAAATGTTTTTTGAACTTTGTGACATACATAAAAGGACCCTACTGCAAATGGGTCACCGAATTGATAAGCTTTCCACTTGTTAACATCTAATGAGTAAGCCATTTCTTTATAATATCTATCAGCTTTGTTTCAAAAAAAACAAAAGGAAAAAGGAATAAAAAAATTTTTTGGTATTAAATTATACCTGTTGTGGAATAAACGGGGTAAATTTAATTAAGGATTTGAGAATGTCAAAGAAAAGTTTGGAATCTTACAAGTTAAAAAGTATATTAATGCAAGATGACCACTTAAACACTTGACAAGGTAAATTGAAATATTAAATTTATTGAAGGTAGTGACACAAGGGAGGAGGGATATTAGGACAAGAAAAGGATATCTTGTTTTTCTTTTATATTCCCGCCCCAATATGCATACTTATGTCCTGGGAGTAATATTTTTTAAAATATGATGTAATTTTGAGGGGGAAAAAGGGCGGTTTAAAAGACTAATTATTTTTTATCCTAATTCATCCAACAATTATTTTTTTACATTTAATAATATTTTTTGCGTTCTACTGAAAAAATAGAATCTTGTTCACAGGAGTTAATTACACCCCACGTAATTACAGTTGTGATGGCAAGTGAATAGGCTCTTGCCAGCAAACAAAACCATGGAAGATTCAACTTGGAAATAATTTAATTTAAGCCATGTATGATGATTGACATCATAGCATTTGAAATTTTCATTCATGTTTCAAGTGAAAAAATGAGGGGGGCGGCAGAAAACGTTTTATGCAATATGCAATATGCAATATGCATGAATTTGTAGTTCCTTTTTTAGTGTATTTTTTTTTGAAACCGAAGAATTAGAAAAATCACACCTCCGAAATATTGAAGAGATGTTTGTAGAGCCGTCTGTAAACAAATAGGGGGGGGAGGACTAAGGAATAATTAAATGATATAAAGGTAGTCTGTGTTCAACTCGAGGTGGTAACCACAAATGAAGTTCAGTTTAAGCAAAACACCCTTAAAGAAAAGCTAACGCGAACTCTTACAGTGAGGGGGGAGGGCTCTCGGCAGAACTTATCCATACCTTCACCCAATTCTTTGTTCTTGATATAAAATGAAAGTGTGACACAAAAAAAGGAAGAAAATAAAATATTTTCTCAGTTTTCATTCAAGATTGGGCCGGTACTCCTACTAATTTGACAATCCGACATGCAAGAACGGTGATTCAGGGATCAAAAAAAAAAAAAATTCTACATCTCTTAAGAAAATAATGGCACCTTTATGCAGTATAAAAGTGTCATTTGATAGGCAATCCCTGCCCCTCATTCTCATTCAAAACATCCTTCAATGGGTTTGCAATCTGCTGACTCTAATACATTTGTTGAATACAAAGAACCCATGTTAAACTTTTTCCTCTTGTAATTCCATGATCATTTATCGATGACTGCAAGTGCAGACAGCAAGAAAAAAAAAGTAAAAAAGAAAAAAATAGAACATAAAAATAACCATGACTAAACACAGCAACATATAATGGTCATGAAAGGAAATAATTTCTCGGTAAAGTATTACATCACCGTTCTTATATTAAATCTGGTTATCTTCAAAATTCGGGATCTTTTGTGTTCAATAACCCAATATTATTATTTTCGGCAAAAGTTGAAATTTTTAAGTTTTTCTTGGGCGATGTAATGCTTAGGAGAATCATCAACAATCTACATAATTTGTACAATGAAATAAAAGATATAACTATTCTACTAGAATGTTCAAGAGAGCTATAACTCTTTCCAAACTATGGGGTAAGTGTCAATTCAGGTCTGCATACAACGGTTAGTGTTACTTGCGGTGTGCATATTTATAGGGGGTGAGTGATTTCAGGGCTCATGTTTAAAATGAACCCCAGTATAGAGAAGAAAAAACTATTCGGAACGGTAATAAATATCTTCCACTTCTTTAGTTTTCATTGTAGAATACCAAGAAGGTAAGCCAAGAAAATAGAACCAATATGTGCATATGTCAAAAACGCAAAAAGGTTTATATACAATGTAGACAACAGTTTGCAGTCTCAATCTCAGATCAAGATTGATGGAAGAATTAATTTATTTGGACACAGATAGATCCAAAAAGATACAGGAACTAATCACATTTGAATTTCATAATACAAAAATGAGAAAATCAACAATGAACATGGTTAAAAAGGCCAAGGATGCAGACTAAAAAATTTTTTATCTAAACAATCCGTGCAAGAAAGTGCAGAGATATGCAATATTGATGATATCACACAATACTTCCAAACAATGCGCAATGACGAAAGAGGACCTGCAGCATGCAGAAATTAAAATATAACCGCCAGTTACTGAAATAGGTACCTTTGTTCATTGTAAATAGTGTGCAGGTGTCTTGCTTTTATGCAGGAACGTAAATTTGTTGTTTTTTTATTATATTTCGTTTTAATTATTAACTTGTATGGTTTAAGTAACATGTTACTTGGCAGTGACACCCATTATTTACTTATCTTTTGTTCAGCACGTGAATCTCCTGACTTCTTTCTTTTTTTTTGTGACTCTGTGGAAATTTTGAAAATGTGAAATGTTTTCAATCGGACCGAGATAACTGTGGACGTTGATTGTTATAGGTATAGATCTTCTTTAATTATTTGCAAAAAAAAAAAAACTCTTTAAAGACAACGTGGATATTATTTCAATACTACCACAATGAACGAAATACATTTACATAAACCATACTATTATTCCCTACCCATGGAAAATCGTTAATTATTCTACAGTAGAAAGATTCATTACAAAAAAAACATTATCGGCTCATAGGATTTCTTGAATCCGCAAAATAAAAACAAAAAAAAACACACATAGCAAAAGATTCTTGCTCAGCCTAAGGAACAGCTATGGATAGACCTTCATTGTTCACTTCCTCTGATATCGAGATACACCCAAGACACGGAGGTGGACATTATATCAATATCAAATATGGCTATGTGATTCTAGCAATTGCCCTACTTCATCTTATATACCGACTCACTTCAAAATATGTTTATTTGAAACGATGGAGTACCACAGGAAGTCATAGCAGGCTTTTAAGAAAGTACAGCTCTATACCTACTTGGTTTGATATAACTCTTTGGTCGCTATGTATTTTCTTTATTGGTGGACATAATATTGAAGAGTTTGGTGAACAATATACTACTGTGGCGAAAAGATTTGGGCGAATAGCGTACTGTTTAATTCCTGTAAACATATTTTTGATATTACGTCCTACCAATATTTATTTTTGGAAAATTGGCTACTATCTTGAAAGTTTGAATCTTCATAAATGGATATCTCGATTGATTGCAATATGTTCAACTTTACACGCTGTTGGTTTTACTTTTAAATGGATTAAGGAAGGTTCCATTTTGGATAAGCCGTTTAGATTCTTGAATTTTTTAGGGGTACTTGTGTTTTTACTTTTAGTGGTTTTGGTGATTATATCAATACGAATTCTTAGAAGACGATTTTATTCATTCTTTTACATATTCCACAATATTACTGCGTGGTCAATGGTCTTATTAATACTACTTCATGCCCGTCCTGGTGTCACCGATATTGGATTATTAAATTTGTTATTATTGGCATATCAGCTATATCTCCGATATGTTTCTGTCTATAAAATCGACAATGTAAAGATCATTACTAATTTAGGTTCCACATTGCAGATAATAAATATCAATCTTCCAGCAAAATTCCCAACTTGGTTGCCTGGATCACACATCAGACTTAATTATCCACTCCTGAACATAAGATCTTGGATTTCGGCTACACATCCATTTACAATAGCAAGTATAACTGAAGATAATTCTTCGAATCTCTCGCTTATTGTTAGAAAGACTAATTTTAAATTTGATGCCAATGAGAATTACCTCCTAACAGGACCATATCCTTCATTACCACCACCTTTCTTTAATTCATCGAAAATGGTTAATATTATTTGCGGTGGTTCTGGAATATCATTTGGGCTTCCAATTTATAATTATATCAAAACATGCAATGCATTTATTCCAGTCACATTGGTGTGGTGTGTGAGAAACCAAGCAGATACATTTATAATGAAGCATTTGGATATGGCAAATGTCCAAGTTTGCATTACTTCTATTGTTGAATCAGGAATAGAGCCATCTCTGGGTTCTTCAAAAACAACCCCTAGCAGCTCCAGTTCGTCATTAGAACAAGTTCCTGAATTTGTCATTGAAGATACCACGGAAGAACAAACGCAAGGATTATTGGAAGATGAAATAGAATTGCAAACTTTGAAACCAGGAAAGGAAGGAGAAAATACGTCTGAAAAATACACCCCACAGTTCAGCTTAGGAAGACCCAAATTGGATGAAGTTTTTGCTATTGATGACCCTACAACAGTTGAAGATAAGAAGAATTGCTGGGTTATTGCTTGTGGGCCTGACCAATTAATTAAAGATGCAAAAACTTGGTCCAAAGATCGTCAATATGAATTTTTCTATGAAAAATATGAAATGTAAAATATATGGAATAGATATTGTCATGTAGTAAGCTCTTTATTTTTCGTTAAGTATAATAGATATGTTTATGAGATTTTCAATGTATTGAGAAATCTGTAAAATCTGCAAGATCTGCAAGATCTACCAAATCTACGAAATCATGTTCACCTCGAATATTTCTAAACCGAAAACTATAAAAAGAGAGATATTCAAAACAATTCGGGAGATTCTTCGAGATTACTTCAAATTTAAAATATAATAATTTTTTTCTATTTTATACTTGTTGAACGAAAACTACATAGAATAAATACGGAACTTTTGAACTTCTAAATTGAGCACAAAAAGGAAACTAAACCTGTTCTTCAATTCATACACACGTATAACCTCCATCAATAATAAGGTCTGATCCTGTTACATATGAAGCAGCATCAGAAGCCAAATATAGATATGCACTTGCAATTTCATAAGGTAATGCTTCTCTACCTGTTGGTATCAATGACCACATCTTTCCACGAGCTTCTCTTGATAAATGATCATTGAGTCCAGTATCACAATATCCTGGCGAAACTGAATTCACTCTAGCAAAACCAGCCCATTCAACAGCCAATGATTTAGCAAGATGTTTCACAGCAGCTTTACTTACATTGTATGGAGCCAAATTCATTGGAGCATTGACAATAGAGCCAGATATTGAAGCAGTTATAATGAAGGATCCCTTACCTTTTCGTTGAAAGACTTTACCTATAGCTTGAGCACAATAATAAATACTATTCAAATTCACATCCATAAGTTTGTGCCAGGTGGAACCATCCTTATTGGCATCATTAATAATACTGCCAGTTTTCCAAACAATACCTGCATTAGCCACAAAAATATCAATAGTTCCAAATTCAAGTTCAATAGCTTGAATTGTAGCTTCAACTTTATCAGGTTTCACGACATCACACTGGAATGCCTTGGCAACTACTTTATGTTCTGACTCTAATATCAAAGCTTTTTTGGTACAGTCTAAAATATCAACGAGAATAACTGTAGCTCCAGCTTCAGCGTACGTTTCAGCAATGGCATATCCAATACCTCTATAAGCACCGGTGACAACAGCTACTTTACCCTTTAATGACAACAAATCCATAACATGACGTTTTGGTGGAGATGGTCTGGGAAGTTCATCGGTGAATTCATTTGAAATGTAAGATACAATTGGTTCCTGCTGATGATGGTTTGGAATAGTCATATTGGGAGTTATTGACAAGGAAATTGCTTAAAAACATGCAAACTTGATTTGTAGAAAGAAATATATACTTTCAAAGGGGAATTAAAGTACCTCAACCTCTTATGAGTGAAAAAGGGTGGGGAATATGCATACCACCTCCACCAATCCACCACTTCCACCGATTCCACCGATTCTACCAATTCCATTCATCCCACCAGTAAATCCAGTTGAGAGTTTAGTTCGCTTAATTCGCTTCTACAAATTCGAAACATATTTTTTTTGGTGGAACAATGGGTGGAGGCTTTTTGCTTTGGAATTTGATATGCATTATCAATTAGCCGATTAAATAAATAAACAGATGTGATATAAACCATAAAAATACCAGAAGGGGAAATGTTTTTACGAATCTTGGTGCACTTAGATAGGAAGAACTTTTCTGTAGAAATTACTCGAAATTCATTTAAATTCCTTTAAACCTTTTCTCCATTGCTCCTTTTGATTTATATATACACGCAAACATAAATTGCCAACCCCTAGGATCCCTGTTAGTCACTTCCTTGGTCCACCGAATTGGATTTTTCATTTTCTTTTTCTATTTTTTTTCTCTTTTTTTTTCTCTTTTTTTTTCTCTTTTTTTTTCTTGGAAAAGTATCATTGTGGTGGAGGTGGAGAACTTTTCCAAATAAGGTTTCTGCCACAACGAAGACGATGAACCACAAACATATCCAGCTTATCAGGGTGGAGGTGCGATACGGCCTATTATAAGGATTATATGATAAGCTCAACATTCTTAGGACGATTTACCCCACCATGTTTCAATTTAATACCTTAACAGGAACGGCAATAAGAACACTATAATGAAGAAAAATACACATTGGAATGTTAAACCAAGGTTTGATAACTATATATATGGCGGCAAATAACCTATCATTTTTGTTTTTAGATCCAATAGCTTAAACGCTAAATTTTATTAGCCACATGAGTACTGAAAGCAAAGATCATAAATCAATACAGGAAAGTTCCGCTTCAAGCGGTAACGATCAAGTTGGAGAATCCGTTGACTCAACAAGATACAATTACTTAGGTTTGAAGGGAAAAAGGTTACACCATGCAATTTCATTTATCGCTGGGATGGGATTCTTACTTTTCGGTTATGATCAGGGAGTTATGGGTTCTTTGTTAACTTTACCAACTTTTAGAGGTACCTTTCAAGAAATGGATACTGTTACTTATCCAAATCGTGCTACCTTCCAAGGTTTTGTTGTTGCAATTTATGAAATTGGTTGCTTATCTGGCGCCCTTTCTTGTACGTATATCGGGGATAAAATTGGAAGAAGGAAAACAATCTTTATTGGTTGTGTGATTATGATTATCGGTGCTATCATTCAAGCTTCTTCCTTTTCTGTTTCTCAGTTGATTGTTGGTAGAATTGTTACTGGGATTGGTAATGGTATGAATACTTCCACGGTACCTGTATGGCAATCCGAATGTGCAAAGAGTAAAGACAGAGGGAAGTTGGTTATGATTCAAGGTGCTTTGATCACTGGTGGTATTTGCATCTCGTACTGGGTTGACTTTGCTTTCTTTTTCATCAAGAATAATTCGGTATCTTGGAGATTCCCAATTGCCTTTCAAATCGCTTTTCCTTTGTTTATATTGCCATTTATTTTAAAATTACCAGAATCTCCAAGATGGTTGTTAAAGAATGGACAACCTGAAGAAGCAGCAAAAGTTTTCTCTTCCCTTGATGATGTTCCAATCAATAATCCAGAGGTTGTCTACGAAGTTAACGAGATTGTTGAATCGTTAGAAATAGAAAGACTTGATGCAGCCGGTAAGTCAAAAGTCAGTCTTTTGTTTGTCCAAGGAAAGACTAAGAACTTTCATAGAGCATGTTTGGGTATGTGGTCACAAGTTATGCAACAAATCACCGGTATTAATTTGATTACGTATTATGCCGGAACCATCTTTGAAAACTATATCGGCATAAGTCCATTAAATTCCAGAATTTTGGCTGCTGCAAATGGTACTGAATACTTCATTGCATCTTGGATTGCTGTTTATACAATTGAGAGTTTTGGAAGGAGAAAGTTAATGTTATTTGGGTCCGCTGGCCAAGCTTTTACTATGGCCGTGTTAACTGGTACAACATGGGCGGCAAGTCCAAAAAATCTTAACAATTCTGCTTGTGGTATTGTTGCAGCCATATTTCTTTTTGTGTTCAATACCTTCTTTGCTATTGGTTGGTTAGGAATGTCTTGGTTATATCCAGCCGAAATTACACCTTTGAATATCAGAGCTATGGCCAATGGGTTAAGTACAGCTTGTAACTGGTCATTTAACTTTATGGTGGTCATGATTACTCCAGTTGCCTTTGAAAGTATTGATTATTATACCTATACTATTTTTGCTGCGATTAATTTATTAATGGTTCCAGCGGTATACTTCATTTATCCTGAGACAGCTGGTCGGACTTTGGAAGAAATGGATAAGATCTTTGAATTGTCCAATCCTAGAACCCCATGGGATGTCGTTAAGATTGCACGTGAGATGCCTTTTGAAAGTGAAACGCGTAAACATGACATTGAAAAGGTTGTAGTTGAACACATCAAATAGATTTATAGTTTGTTTATTAGTTAGAGCTATATTATTTAATATGGATACAATTTATGTTTAGCAAGCCATCAAGATTTTCGAAAACAAATTAACTAGCTTTGGGAGGTGGGAGGTGGGAGGTTTTTGTTAAAAATAACTGGAGAGTATAACATTTATCTTCGACTTATTCTAAATCTCTTATATTTTTCTACAAATCAACCACTATATGAAACAAGAGCAGAAATAACTTCATAAATACCATAAGCTCCAGGATCAGGTGGAAAGTCAGTGTAACCATCTAATCCACCAACATAAGCAGCACGACCAAGCTTAGGCTTCAATTTTCTCGTACCTTCAGCAGCTTCAAAGGCAACATCAACAGACTTGGAAATATCTCTGGTATTATTGAAGCATTCAACAAAAGGAATTAAAACATCCATGACAGTTCTATGACCTTGTCTTGCTTTGGTGTAATCATACAAGTTTTCAAGACCAAAACATAAAGCTGAAGCAAAAATGTCACTTACTTCTCGAGAAGGATCCTTTTTCAATTGTTCTTCAACTTTATTGACTACAGATTTCATAAAAATGAAAATAATAGCACCCAATGTACCACCCATATCATCTTTTATAATATCTAAAACAACATGTAAAACTTTTAATATAGAACCTGAATCAGCAATACGGTCTTCATTTAATTTCTTTAACACCAATTCAGCACCAGCTCGTAAACCAAAACCACAATCTCCATCACCCAACTTGGTATCCCACTCGGTTAATTCTGGTTCCTTTGCAATGACTCTTTCAGAAGCAGTACGGACTATAGCATCCAACTTCTTGGGATCAATTTGAAGAACATTAGGAATATGGTTAGAGTTTGAAATTTCATCATCATAATGAACAAAGTTTTGAATAATTCTATTATTATGAATTGGTTTATTGGTGGAAAACACAGTATTTGGCCAACAAACTGCATTGGTTTTCTTATCCAAAAACTCAAAAACCTTTTCAGTTGAGAATGTTTTGGTGGAAGCAGTGGTTGCATTAAACAAAGTGATTGTGAAAATTTGAGCATTAAATGAACCAACAAAGTTTCCAGTATATACCCTGGTTGGAATTATATATAATTCCTTCAATGCTTCCAAAGTTGCAAACAAGATATTCTTTTCTTCAATCACAGGAACACCACCAAGATTGTTTACCAACAAGACAATCCGATCACCTTCCGCGTGTTTAAAAAAACCACGACTTTCATCATTCAAGATCATGTTTAATAATTTAGAAACCAATTCTTCATTGGTTGGAATGTAGTTTAACTTTTGAACTCCAGGCTCATTATGAATACCTAACCCAATTTCTAGTTGAGTTGGCCCCAATTTTCCGTAGTCAACATCCATATCATACCCTGGAATATGAACATGATCCAAACCAGCATTTATCGATGCCGTTGAGTCTATCACTGACTGACCAAATTCAAAGATTTCATCAATATTATAACCTTCTTCTGAAGCAGCACCAGTCAATTTCGAAACAACAGAAATGCCTGCCAAAGTACGCCTTCCAACCAAAGTGCTTGCATTCAGTTTCACACTAACATCATCAGTTACTCTGAGAATACGAATTTTCTCTGGTCCATACATTGCAATCAAGTCTTGTGCAGCCATTCCAAAGTAAAGATTATCACCAGTATAATTGGTCAAGATGAAAATACAACCTGCCCATTCCTTGTCCAGATCCCCAAGTTCATGACACACCTTCTCAGCAGCTTTAACATTTCTATAATTTGGAGAAGCAAAGATATCTCCATGCGCAACAGCAGTAAGCATCCCCTTACCTACCAATCCATAAAACCCAGGTTCATGTCCAGAACCTCCTCCACTGATCAAGGCAACTTTAGACCGATCAAATTGATTATTGTAAACAACCTTTTCCTTTTCTAAAAGAGAAAGAAATTCATATTCATAGGTGATAGCTCTTAAACAGTTAGGAACTAACTTGCCAACATCTTCAGGTAAGAAATGTTTGTTTGACATGATTCTTGGTTAATGAAGATCAAATTCAAAAAAATATATATATATATATATCTGGAGACTTTAAACCTTATGCACCCAGAGGAACACATGGATTATTTTTCCTCAATCAATGCATTGCCATTCATAACTTGATTCTCCCGAGTGATTTGAATACCTCCACCGGATTGTAGAGTAATCCACCTGCACAGCCACCCATATTTTTACGATTCTTTCCCCACAATATGTAACCACTCGAAAAAAAAACAATTATCTTGGGTGGAGGTTGCGGTGGAGGCTTTCTTTGTAGTAATGCTTATGGTGGAGGTTTTCGGAGTTTACAATCCACCAGGGAAGACCAGATGTATAATGATACAGACAATGGAGAGAAAATCCGAGGGTTAAGAATCTCAAGAGTATTTCACTCCTCCTTTTTATCCACAAGAAAACAAGTTTTGTAATCTCCTCTTTCAATACTATAACCCCCACGAAATAAACTATGACTACCCAGAAACTCAGAATCGTTATCGGATGCGATCAAGCTGGTTACGAATATAAGGAACAGATAAAGCAGGATTTAATTCTGAATCCCCAAGTTATCGAAGTTATTGATGTTGGAGTTGATTCAAATTGCAATTCAACTGCCTATCCTCTTGTTGCCACTACTGCTGCTGAGATAGTTGCAAATGGTGAAGTTGATCGTGGAATAATAATCTGCGGAACCGGGCTAGGTGTTGCTATTTCAGCAAACAAAGTCAAAGGTATACGAGCTGCAACTGCCCATGATTCCTTTAGTGTTGAAAGAAGTATATTATCAAATAATTGTCAAATATTATGTATGGGACAAAGAGTTATTGGTTTAGAATTGGCCAGAAGATTAGCCCAAGAATGGTTATCTTATGTATTTGATGAATCTAGTTCATCTGCAGCCAAAGTTGCCCAAATAGAAAAGTATGAATTTGCTCATTAGAATATCTATTTAGGATATGTACTAACAACATGTTCCAACTGTTGAACCAATTCAATACAATACCTCCATTTACAATTACGTAAGAGATGTAGTACATAACAGACAACGCTTAATGTACTCATTTGATTTTCCTTTTCCAACAGATTCTCAACTTCTCTCATTTCTTTACTCAAAACGCTCGAAAAATATTCAGCAGCGTCTTTTCTCGTTAATTCATAGTCAATATCACCATTAGAATGAAAATACTTAAAATTTTTCGTCGTTACAGGTCTATCCCTCTTAATCTCTCGACACCAAATTATAAGAGCAGCCATATGTGCCGTTTGAGGAACATGCGAAAATGTATTAATAGTTTCTTCATTATTATGGACCAATCTCAAAAACATACAAGCCTCTACTAATGCCACTTGTCCATATATTGATTTTGACCATTGATCAATCATTAAATCGTTCCTATGATGCTCAATTTCCTTGAGGCCCTGGACATTTCTTGAAGTGAAGGTTTTATATTCAGAAGCAAATTTTTTAATTGCCCAAATATCACCATAAAGACAAAACAAACCAGTATAATAAAAACTAACATTTGCCCAAGATGCATTTGTAGGACCATAGTCATTTAATGTCAAAATAAGATTATTTGAATGAGTTTGATTTCTTCCTTTTGATTTAACTTGCTCTTCATATAGTTTAACATGTAAATCAAAATAATCTTTCCATGTTAAGAAACCTTTCTCTAATCTCGAGAAATATTCCGAGAGTTTCTGATTAGAAACAATACCCAAATCAAATAGATTCTGACCTCGCATATCGTAACATATTCTCAATAGTCCATGTAATATAATATATCTTGAAAATAATGAATAACAATCGAGCAGATATTCCATTTCTTCCTTTGAATGCATCATAGATTTCAAGCTCCAAAGAAATGTTGGCCATGTGCTGACATGCTGGATGGAGTGTATCGATTCCATTTCTTCACCCCCACGATTAACAGAGTTGCCATTGCTTTCATGGATAAACCTGGGACGAGACAACAATCCTTTTGGTTGCTTTTGATACTCATTTATGAATTTCAAAGGATCAGTACAATTCCACAATTCATCAGTACATGGTAATTCTAATTTAATCTCAAAAGCAGATAATAGCTCCAATTTACTAAAGGTAGCATGTTGAGTATCACAGATAAATTCAAAAAATACAGCTCTCTTACAAGCCTCATAATGTATCCATTCTCGCCATTGGGTTGTTAATGCTTTACCGGTAGCATTTTTATTCACTACAGGTTCAGTCAAGTTTTCAAGTAAACCAGCAAACTTCATATACATAATATTTGCTCCATGATCGATTTGGGCTATTTTACATAATTGCGAGTCAGCAAAATTTTTGGCAGAAAAATTATGTAGAAGTAGCGCTTGAATAAATGACAAGGGTAACTCAGTTCTGTCTTGAATCTCATCATAAATTATTCTTCTGAATTTCCTATTAAGGGCAATTGAAGTTTCGTATTCTATTTTATCTAAAGAATGAACCATGCCAATGACTATAATGCCCACCAATAGATAAATATTAATCTCATTAGGATCAAATGTGGCTTGGTGAATTATAGGAAACGTTTGGGCAAAATTAAACCAATAGAGATCCAAATATTCTTCAAATCGTTCTAATGTAGTTTGTCGTAAACTGTCCAACGGAAATAATTCGATAATTTTGGAACGAGTTTCTTCAGTTATGGATATTTTATTATTATTAAACTCACTTGTTGTATCTTCATTGTATAAATTTTGATACATTGAGGTCGGTATATCGTTGGGAATACCAACAGGTGAACGAAACAAATCTTCATTGGTCAGAGTTAAATCACTGAATAGCCAGTACATGTTGTCCATAGGTGAAACATCGTTAAAGAACCAGAATAAATTCTTGTCATCTACTACTTGTTGATAAGACAGAGAATTAGCAATTTCTGCTTCGCGAGTAGTAGCTCCTTTCTCTTTTATACCAAGGGGAACCAATCTATATTCTTCCCTTGTTAAAGCAGCTGAGCCATTGATCAGAGGTAAAATAATCGATGGTTGCCTAGGGGGTGCGGGAAGACTGGTTATTTTGTTTAGGGATCGTGATAATCCAAGTCTGGTGGATTTATTTATGGAGGGATGTAGTACTGAGGGACCATTATCAGGAGAGGGTGCATTGGAGCTTACTGAGGACTTTATGCCAAGATGAGTTGAATCAGTATTTATATTAACACGATTCATGTGCTCTCTCCATCTCTTTCTATGTGACTTTGACTTGCAATGTTTTGAAAACAAATCACTTCTAGTAAATGTCAAATTGCATTCTTTACATTCAAATGGTCTAATATTCTGATGATTCTTTTCATGACGATGCAAATACTCCTTTCTTGTAAAGCCCTTGTAACAAGTAGAACATATGAATGATGACATATTTGTTTATCCAGATTGTTTATGCATAATTGATGGCGTATGCTTGCTCTCTTATATAGAACAATGCTCAATTCTAAGTTTAACGCGTAAAATCCGAGATCTTAGAATGTGGGAAAAACGGACACAAAAAAAAAATAGAAAAAAAGAAAAATTAGAAGCAAAAACATACACATCAAGAACGTATCAAGTTGAAATTTAAATTTATTACTATTCGCGCTTCTGCAGAACCTCCCCTCCTCGTCTTTCGTTAAGTATTTGCCATGAAATCGTTTATTCTTTTGTTGCCATTCTTTCTTCAGATTTGTAAAGCTGCAGACCCTGTTCCGGCGGATCCTGCTGCTGTTGGTGCTGCCACTCCCGCCCCTGCAGGAGGTGTAACAACTACCCCACCTGGTGCTATTCCTGGTGCAGCCACTACTTCTCCGACAACTACCCCAACAACAACTCCAGCCGGAGGTGTTCCAACTACTTCTCCAACCACTACTCCAACTACTACACCTACAACAACCCCAGCTGCAGGTGCACCAGCCACAACCACTACAGGCACAGGCAGAACGACCTCAACTACTCCCACCACAGAATTACCAGCCAATCCAGCTACCATGAACGTTTCTCAACTCTCGCAATACTCGTTAACAGTAACGATGAATGCCGCACAATTAGAATCTTTCAGGGCAACCCATACTGAACCGCAAACAACTACTACTTTACCAGGTGGAGGACCAGGTGCTGCTGGTGCAAGAGTTGCCCCTGGTGTTACCCCACCAGCTCAAAACTCCCCCAATACCGAAAATGATGATACTACCAAAGGTCTTACATTTGTTACAACAAGAGTTCTTAGATCTACTAGCTCTGCAGAAACCCAAGCTGATGCTGCCGCTGCCGCTGCCTCGGAATCTGGTTCTTCATTACCTTCTACTGCTGCAACTAAGGGTAGTAATGGAGGTTACTTGAACCGAGCAAATACTTTGTTAGTTTTTGTTGCAGTTTTCACTAGTATACTTGGAGGAAGTTTTGGATTGTAAATTTGATTGTAAATTTGATTGTTATTATTAGGATATTATGGATAATAGAGACATTTGTAGTATTAGTTTTATATATATACCCCGTTTTGTTGAGTCTATATTGTTCCTGCATAGTCTTGTATCTTTTCCAGATAATTTTTCACTCCTTTTTTCTTAAGATCAAGGACATATTGTTAAGAAATAGCTGGTAATCCCAAGTATGATACGAACGATACTTACGAAAAGAGCGTCAATACTTGGTTGCCGAATTACAAGTCCAATCTCACTTTTTAGATTTAACTCTACAACACAACCATTTGCCCATGTCCAATATTTTTCTCAGTTATCCCAAAAGGTAAATGAAAATATAACCTCATCTTCCTCCAATGAAACTATTATAAATGCACTCAAGACGTTCAAACTGTTACTGCATTCTTATCCATTGCAAGATCAACTTGATTCCAAATCAAAACTTACCAAAGATTGCATTCTAGTTATTGATGAAATCTTCTCCAAAGATATCAAATTTTCAAGTGGATTATTAAAAGAGATACTACTTTTGAGTTTACCTAGTGAATTAAATCTCAAATTGATCAACCATTATTATCGTCTTAATCCTGAAAAAACGACAATAATCGAAAAGGAAACTGCCTTGATTGCTTTAAGAAATGCTCTTTTCAATGGAGATTTCTTTCGTGCTATTAAAATATCAGATATAACAGTTGGACATCCTAACTACATCAATAAGAATCACGAAATTTTGAAAAAGGGATTCTTTAGATTAGTAGCATCAGCATTTGGTGTTACCTTTTTTACAAAATTTGGAGTCAATACTGCCATTGATGCTGGAATGATAGCTGCAAGTTGGGAACACTTGGCAACATTAAATTCGGTATTATTAACATATATGATAAACTCAACCTTTTTGGTTACTATTGTTAAGTTTGGAAGACAAATGACTACTGCTGGTGGTGAATTCCTTGCTTGGCAAAAGGGAACCTTTTACACTCATTGGTTTGAACATGCTGATGAGATGATGTTTGGGGCCAAAATTATTGAAGCTGATCGTGCGTTAAACGGTGGTCAAAATAATCCTGCAATTATGAATGAGTTGTGTAGGCCTGCTCCAGAAGGTCTTCATGGAGTCAGTTCTATGTTACGTTCAGGTTATGATAGAGAAGGAAACAAGATTAGGTTACTTGATGCCAAAGATAATTTAGAAGACATTAAATTCCAAGCATATTGGATGAGTGGTGGTGATGGGTTTGAATGGGTAGAACCTGATCAAGATCCCGCTGAAATTTCTTGGAAGGAACATATTCAAAAATATCATAAACCTCAATTAAAAGGAAGTAACAATGCTGGCGCTTTAAAATGGGCTGATGAATTGATTGAGGAATCTACTGATGCTAAACAACTATCTTGATAAATGTTTGTAATATTGTATATAGAAAATGATTAATCTACAAGCAATACAAAAAAAAAAACAACCCTCAAGCCGATTTAAGGGCATTCTCATCATCCCCTGATTTCAGAACAGCCCGAGAAGTAGCACCTGTAGTTTCCACTAATTCAGCCGGTTTTCCTGCCACCAGACATCTGGGTATTAATCTAATATCATAATCTGTATCTAATTTCAACTCATCCCAAGGTTCAAAGTTCAACCAAACCATCTCAAGATCGTCGTCTGTTTCCAAACGATGATTCCCCAATTGAATACTCGGTTTAGAATATTCTGGATCGTTCAAGGGTGAAGTTCCCTCTAATATCGCATCCAATCTTTGACCTTTATTCATTTCATAAACATCCTTTAACTCCAGTTCAAGTAATTGCTTTCTCCGCTGATTATTGTTTTCTTTTAATCTTTTATAAATCTCTTGATATTTACCCTTGTTGTTTAACTTACTCAATATCCCACCAGCTTCTTTATTATTTACAATTACATTGCTACTTTTCCCTAATTCAAGGGTAACATTTGACATATGATTAGGGTCTTCAATCTCTTTTTCAACATTCTTAATCCAATCCCCTACTTTATTAATCCAGGTATTTAAGTCCATAGGACGATAATACTTGTATGCTCCAAACCATGCACTTGGCTTGTCTCCTTGTTTAGTAGCCACTTTCCTATAATGACGTGCCTCTTCATACCATGGATCATACGGCAATGTCATTCGACTTAATTCTAAACCACTTCCAAATATTAATCCAGAACCCGCTGCAATAGACAATGCTGCCCTCCAAATAGAACGCCTACCCATTACTGGAGGAGTATTTAACCCAGTGGCAATTGGTTGGATTCTGAGTAGATTGCGAGCATGTCGAAACATTGCCACACCAAGGAAGAACTGTACTCCAATTGTTGCATACAAGGCAGGTCGATTATCTGATGCCGGTATTAATGGGCCCCAAATTAGACCCACGCTGGGATTTCGGGGTATTAATGTGACAGGATTGGGAATTACAATGGTTGATGTTGAACCTGATGTGGATGAAGAAGAACTGGAGCTGGAACTGGAAGGATTGGAAGAGTTAGAAGGTGGTGCTGCGGTAGATTTTTGATACAGATTCTTTTTAGGATCATTGTCATCCGAAGGTGGTACATATACACCCATATTAAGCTATTAATAATATCTATAAATGGTTGAATGCTAAATGCAAAGAAAAATTACTAGGCCCTTTAAAAGAAAAGAGGGCTGTAATACTAAGCGCTACCAAACACTCTCACGTGAACAATATCTTTTTTTGCGTTTGTAAATGGTAAAGTCTCATTTGCTGAAATTATCTTTACAACAAAGAGGAGGGAAAACAGTCGTAATATTTCAACATATTATAAATTACTAAAAGTGAATTGATCAATCATTACTACAAAGTTGAAAATAATTAACATGTAACAATAAAATCATATAGAAACTAAAAAAAGAAAGAGCAAGAAAACACAAACAAAAACACATAATCATTATACAACAAAAAAAGAACAAGTCAATTGATCATTTAGTTCATAATTCCTTATTCATTCAAAAGCCTAGTTAACCTTCCTCTCTCTTTCTATGCTTAATCTTTCTACTTCTGCTTATAAAAATGTATTAAATTTAAAAATGACCATAGTGAATAACTTAAGCTTCTTCAGCATATAAATCTTCTTTCAAATCAATACCCAACTCCTTTCTGATGTCCTTTAATTCTTCCAAGTAAGCAGCATATTGTTCCTTGTTTTCAACCTTGTGTTTCAAAGCTTCGAAAGTTCTGACAGCAGTTGGGTAGTCATTGACTCTTCTACAAGCTTGTAAAGCCTTTTCAATAACAGCTGGAGCTGGAACCAAATCGTATGAGAAACAATTGTTTAAAATTCTTTGAACTTCGAATAAATCGTAAGCGTTTTCGAATTCCTTTTCATATCTATGTAAAAATGTTAGTATTTAATATGAAATTACAAAATTTTCAAAATTTTCAAAAAAAAAACAACAAAAAAACAAACATACCTGGCAGTGAATTCTTCAAAAGTTTCATCATGATGGTCAGCAGAATATGATCTGATTTGTTGTGGCATAGCTCTAACAATAGAAGCAGTTCTTAAGACACTGAGTCTTGGAGCTTGAACAATAGCTCTAGATCTTAAAGTGGAACGAATGGTAGCTGATAACATTGGTATAATTATGTAATTAAAATATAATACTAGGAAATAAACTATCCAAAAGAACTGATACTAATTTATGGTAGACCTTTTAAATTAATTGAATAAAGAATTGACAACGAGTTTGCTCTTTTGATAAAGTTCGTTGGAGTTATATAAATAAAATTTATCTTGCTTTGGTCTTTGCACGCAAGGGAAACCTAAGTGAAGAGAGGAAAAAAAAAATTATCTCAGCCAAAATTGATTGGTTCAATTTTTCAGTTGGTGCGAAATATGGCTTGTCTGCAGGATCGTAAATTGAATAAATTACATAGTTACTTTGTTTGGTTTCAAAAATCGTATGATATTATCTATTTATCTAGTATTACATTGGAATTGGAAGGCTATAAACTTCAAGGACTACCATGTACTAATCTACTTGTGATTCCTGTATTTTCTAGGAATCGTGCTGATCTATTTATCAAGTTAATTCAATCACGTGATGCAACACGGGATTTGAATGAATCGGCTAATTAACCGGTTCCCTTGGAGTACTTTTTCTTCCAAATCTCTTTGATAAGTTGCCATTCTTAGGTCTTATTATATCTCTAGATGTACCAACGCCTTTCGGCGTTATTTTGTTAGTGTTTCCGCTGTTATTACCACTGGATCTTCTTCTCCCAGGGAAACTTGCTATACCTCCACCCCCAGAATTCAACGGCTTCCAAATAAGCAATTCGTTAACATCTACCTTCAACTTTTGGCTTAGCAAATTATTATTACCATCAGGTAAACTAACTTTCAAATTAACCCATGATTTTCCTCCTGTTGAATTTACTTTAAGTGAATTACTGGGCTCTTTGATAAACATATATCCTTGATTGTTTCGTTTGTAAAAGGTTGAGCAGTAATCCTCAGAATATTTATTCTCCTGTTGTGAAGATAGTATGTTCTTAAGAAAGTAATCACTTCTAGGAGTATCCCTGACTATATCAGGGAGGTTTATCTTTATTTGCTCTTCTTCTTTCGTTTTATGTTCTGAGTAAGAGCTATGTCGTACCCTTGAATAATTTTCTTTTCCCGTATTGACGGTATTGCTTTTTTCAAAATCATCATTCAAGTTAGATGATATAGTGCTAGGGATGAAAACAGGATTTTTAACTTTGTTCAGATATATATTTTGCTTTTTGAAATTGTTCGTAGCTTTGTCCTGTGGTTGTTCTTCCTCTTCATTCTTGATAAGTTTCTCCAGGTTTTCTTCATCTTCTCCCCAGAAAGGAGAATACAAATAATCATTTTCCAAGTCGAAAAGGAGGCTATTCCCAAGGATTGTACTGGAAGAGTGATTCATATCATTCCATATCGATGTCGAACCTATAGAAGAAATCGAACTTGTCGATACTCCTGAGCCTGTCAGGAATGAATTTCGAGGTTCTACAAAGCCTTTTGCGTCATTAATTAATTGTGGAGATCCCGATAGTGCAAGATTGGACATTTTAGTGGAAAAATTAAAATCTGCTCCAATAGTCCTTGCAAATGATTGACTTGATGTAGATAACATAACTGGAGAATGTATAACGCTTGCTGATTCAGACATACTTGTTTGGGTTCGACTGGTATAATTAGAAGGAACTAATGTTTCAAAGTCATAAAAGTTGGAGGAATTCGCCAAGAATGGCGAGGAATCCAATGAAGTGGAATGCAGTTGTAGCTTTTGTAGCTTCTCTTGTGGTGTATTCAAATTAGACAATGGCAGTGAACTGGAAACACATGTCTTACTAAAATCCGAACCAGCTGAGGGGAAAAAGTTGGATCTTCTCCGAGCATTGATCTGATTATTAATTACAGGTAGGGTGTCTTGTGATGACGATAACATGATATAGTATTCCAGGTTGGGCAGTACCATTTTCCAATCCAATCCGGGTGGGTTAAAGTCCAATTAATGATCAATAAAAAAAAGCACTGCCCGTTTCGTGAAAATAAACTCGGATTTACGGGATACTCCGGAGTGTGGAGAAAAATAACACAGATGTTTTTGAATGTTTTTCCTTTTGACTTATAAAATAAATGATCAGCGTGGTGGGACGTTTAATTATCGTGAGGCTGGCCAGAGTTTTTAA